>BCKE01000104.1:0-39123 GCA_001600495.1 Pilasporangium apinafurcum
TTCAAATCTCACAAGTTCATAATTTTGCATATCAAGCTACATATCTGATATTGTTATGATTATTTCATTTACGAAAGCGTAATTACTATATTTACGAAAACGTAATTACTAATTTACGAAAGCGTAATTACGAGGTAATCATTGCATATTTATGTGTAAGGAAGAATGGTTGGTTCTTAGGCCAATAAGAAATGAATGGTTAGAAAGAAAGAGAGTAGTGCAAGCTAAAACAATAATCTCACTTTTTAATTTACCTTCAAACACTCAAGTTCCTTACACTCATGAACTTGTCAAGATCTCACCAGCTGAATTCCTGCGTAAATGYCGAAAACAAGTCGCACGTCTAGAGCATCGTTACTCTGTCGAGCAACTTGATACAATCGCCGATCAGCATAAGGCSTTAATCCGCGCTTACCGCAACGAGTCTGTCTTACGTGGTGGTATCGACAGCTTCAATGGAACGACCTCGTTTGACACTGCTTGGACCATACTGGGTTCCAGATTTCCTGATCTCGTTGATTTCTGTGGAGGCATTGCGACCGTCTTCCCTGGTACGTCTACCGTCGAGTCAGACTTTTCGATCCTCCGGTGGGAAAAGAATGAATTTCGGAAGGCCTTGTCTGACTTCGGACTCGAGGGCGTCTTGCATTCAAAGCAGTACCTGCTTCTTGAGTCATTGGTAGCATAGACTGACATATAATGAATAAACAACAATTTATCATATACGCCTATAATAAATTTCACGAGGCGCCTAGAACAAGCTATTCTAGGTATTATAGTCGACCACCCAAAGAAAACAGGCCTGGCTATAATCCATAATAATTTTATTTGAAACGGCGCAATAGTGTTTGCAAAAAGTTAGAAAACAGGGTGCCTTTATCTTTATTGTCGGGACTGTATAGCACAAGAACAGAAAAACCCAAAGACCCGAATTTTGGGGCTACTGACTTGACCAAAAGCAAGTTTCACTCAGCAAGATGATTGGCGAAACCATACAATTTATGACTGATATTTTAGCCAATCATATTTACTCACGTCGAAATGGGTTTAGATTTCTGACGTGACCATTTGGTGATATCTTTTGACGATTTCCTTCATTTTCAGATTTCGACGAGAGCCAACACGTGAAGTGGAAGAGAAACACGAGATGGCACTCCAGACTGTGTTGCGCAATGCCTCTGGCCCAGCCCGTCTCGGTAATGATGGTGTTGCTTCTTCTATTTCTGCTGGCATTGAGCTGATCTCGTCTAAATGCACATTTGGTTAGGCATGAGCAGAGCAATGTCTACGTCCTTTAGTGGCGACTATCTTTCGATTGAGACTCGCGAAAACGGTGTCGCCATTGTTCGCTTGGACGACAAGACCTCGCGTGTCAACACCATCTCCTCCAAGATGACGGATGAGTTTGTGTCGATGCTGGATGCGATCGAAAAGGACTCTGACATCAAATCCGTGGTGGTGATCTCGGCGAAGGTATGCTTAGTGTCAGGTAGGATGAAATAAAACTGTTTGTGGCTGACGGCGCTTTGCTTCATTTGTAGCCTGGATGCTTCATCGCTGGTGCAGATATTGCACAACTCCAAGCATGCCCTACGGAAGCGGAAATGAAGGCTTTGTCTCAAAATGGACAGAACTTCATGAATCGCCTTGCAAATTCGAAGAAGCCATTCGTTGCAGCTATCGATGGTTCTTGCATGGGTGGCGGATTGGAAGTTGCTCTGGCGTGCCACTACCGTATTGCTTCGCAAAGCAAGAAGACAAAGCTTGCTTTGCCTGAAGTGATGTTGGGTTTGCTTCCTGGTGCAGGAGGAACCCAACGGTTGCCAAAGCTTGTGGGTTTGCAAGCAAGCTTGGATATGATGCTTACCGGCAAGAACATTAACCCAGACAAGGCGAAGAAGATGGGTCTGGTGGATCAGGTCGCTGACCCATTCGCTTTAGAAAGCGCTGCTATTGCTGCTGCTCAACAGCTTGCGTCAGGTAGCTTGAAGCCCAAGAAGAAGAGCAAGAACATTGTCAACAAAATCCTTGAAGACACACCTCTCCGCTCGATTGTGTTTAAGAAGGCGGGTGAAATGGTCGAAAAGAAGACTGGTGGCCACTACCCTGCTCCAAAACTCATCTTGGAGGCGGCGCAGGCTGGTGTTGAAGGTGGAATAACCAAGGGTCTTGAAGTGGAAGCGTCAAACTTTGCGAAGCTCGGTATGACGAGTGAAGCGAAGGCATTAATGAGTATCTTCTTTGGTCAGACGTCGTTGAAGAAGAATCGTTATGGCAAGCCTGAGAAACCTGTGCAAACCATGGCTGTCATCGGTGCTGGTCTCATGGGTGCAGGTATTGCGCAAGTGTCTGCGTCCAAAAACATTCGTGTGCTACTGAAGGATCGTGATGCCGCCGCTGCTGCTAAAGGGGAAGACTACGTGCGCAACAATCTTGAACAAAAGGTAAAACGTCGTAGCCTGACTACCTTCGAACGTGATGTTATCATGTCGAATGTGGTGCCTCTGTCGGATGAAGATGACGTATGGAAGACTCATATAAAGAATGCGGATCTGGCGATTGAAGCTGTCTTCGAAGATATGGCGCTAAAGCATCGTGTTATCAAGGACTTGGAGCAGTATGTGTCTGACGATTGCATTATTGCTACCAATACGTCTGCGCTTTCAGTGGCCGAAATTGCAACTGCAAGCAAGAGACCAGAAAATGTGATTGGTATGCATTACTTCTCGCCTGTGCCGAACATGCCTTTGTTGGAAATCATTCGCCATGAAGGTACGTCCGACAGCGTCGCGGCCCGTGCGGTCGATGTCGGTCTCCGTCAAGGCAAGACCTGCATCGTCGTCAAGGATGTTCCAGGCTTCTACGTGAACCGATGCCTGGGTCCTTACATTGCTGAAACGTTGTCGTTAGTGGAATCGGGTGTAAAGCCTGACCACATGGATAAGCTCATGACCAAGTGGGGGCTTCCAGTGGGTCCCATTACATTGGCCGACGAAGTGGGTCTGGACGTCGCGGCTCATGTGAACCATACGTTGTCGGGAGCCCTCGGTACGCGCATGTTGGGTGGAGATGCTAAAATCTTTGAAGAAATGATCAGCAAGGGGTTCCTTGGTAAGAAGAGTGGCAAGGGCTTCTATGTGCAACCTAAGTCTAAGAAGGAAAAGAAATCGATTAACCAAGAAGCGCTGGATATCGTGAAAAAGTTCCAGAAGACAGACCTGAAACTCTCGGACGAAGATGCTATTAACCGGTTGGTTTCTCGTTTCGTTAACGAAGCAGTGCTCTGCGTGCAGGATGAAATTATTGCGTCTCCTACAGAGGGCGACATTGGTGCAGTGTTCGGCATTGGATTCCCGCCATTCATCGGTGGTCCATTCCGATATGTTGACCGTGTGGGTAGCACCAAGTTTAATGACATGATGCTCCGTTTTGCCGACAAATACGGTGAGCAATTTACTCCGGCCCCACTTTTGCAGGATATGGCCAAGAGCAACAAGAAGTTCCACAACAACTAAGTTTATATAATGTGAAGACGCTGTGGAGCTGTGATTAGTAGATGTGTTTTAAGTGACACACAATGTATGGATCTTCTCGTACTGTTTCCCTTCCTCATCTTCTCTCCAGATGATTGTTCTTGATAAATCATACGCGGACTCCCACATTCTAATGCACCAACGCCACTGAATCAGTGGTTGTTTTGCATCGAGGTTAAAACAAAAAATTAGGCAAACGCACCAGTTTGGCATGGACTTTTCGCTCTCGTTCCTGGCTCTTGCGACGCAACTCTTCCACTCGTTGCATTTTTTCATCCAGTTCGGCCAGCTGCAATAACAGCATTAACGTCACAAATGTTGTAATGCACGTATCGACGCAAATATATATCCTTCAGACCTGGTGAACACTAAAGCCAGATGCACTAGGTTCGTCCACAGTAGATGTCTCCAGCAAATCCTGCTTCATCCGACGCGCAAGCGCTATCCGTAGTGCATCACGTCGCTCTTCCACTTCTGACTTCTTAAGCTCTTCCGGCACAGTATTTTGAATCTTTTCGGCCAGCTCAGCAGGCTGGATGTACGTTTATATCGTAGATTCAGCCAAGTATCGTAAAAAAGAAACATCTCCGCTTCCACTTACCGGCTCAGGCGCATTTCTTTTTTGCTCCTGTTGGTATTCCTTCAGTTTCTGTTCTCGCTCTTTCTTCTTTTTCTCAATGATGCGATCGCGCTGCGTTCTCAGATATGATTCACGGCGTTTAAGCTCATCTTCCGAGATTTCTGCCTGTAAATTCATATTAAACACGTTAAGTTATAATTCAGCCTGTGATATGAGCGGGCATGTACCGACTTACGTTTGTCTGCCATTCCTTCTGCTTGCTTCGGTTTTCGTGGAGCGTCTCCTTATTCTTCTTGAAAATCTCCTCTGCCTTTTTCTTGCTTTCGTGCACCTTTCTTTGAACTTCATCGGGCGACATATGATTTTTTCCCTCGGGTGAATCCGAAAATTTATCTTCGGCGATTTTTGATGCCACGGTTGCGAGTCGGAGCTGCTCCTCCTGGACGACCATCGACATGGCGATAGCCGACTCCAGCTCCGCCTGCTCCATCTCTTCCTGCTTGTACAGGATACTCAGTTCCATGAAGTGCGTCTCTATGTCGTGATCTAAGTCCTCAACACTCGCTGTGTCCATCGTTTCTTCGCGCAAAGCTTTAATGGCTTCAAGCTCCAGTTCAAGGCTGCGTTTAATCATGAGCTTTTTGAATGTCAAGAAATCATCCATCGCCAAAATTTGGTTCACGACCTCCATACTGATCTCCGTGGAATTGCGGCTGCGCTCACAGACTTCAGCAAAATCAGTCACTGTCATTCCAATTTCAGCCAGATTGACGCCCAATACCTCCTCCACTACAAGACAAGCCAAAACGGTCATTGTGAGAATATATATCGTTATTTTTTGTTCCATGGAGTGCTGATGGAGTCTTACCAACGCCTCGAAACTGTTCATGAAGCTCTGTATATATGAACTTGTTCTCGTCACCCGTGTCGAAGCTGGCACAGTTTTCGTCGATGAAACACATGATTGGCACTTCCCACGCCGGCGAACGAAAGATGTTCATAACGTAATCAAACACCCAGTCATTTTCATCTTCTGTGAACTCGAAGCTGCTCATGATGCTCCGTTGCGGACGTTTCCTCTCAACACAATACCACTTTAGGCAATGAACGATGAAGAACGTGCGATCTCTTCTTTCAATGTGTGAAACCAACAGTACCAACAACAACACCTGCGTCGTTTCAAGATCACATTCTGCTTTCAGGTAGCCATGTTCAGCACTACAGTAATTTCCATATTAATATACTTTGAGTACAGAATCAAATCTGAAAGGGTTTTGCGGTCATGAGAGGGATGTGGTCTGTTGGATGAAGAAGATTGTCCTGAACAACCATGTCGAAATTGTACGTCGGCAATCTCCATTACGACACGGAGCCGCGTGAGCTGGAAGGCGAATTCGCTAAGGTCTGAAACTTTCTTTAGACAGTGCTATTCATGGCGGTGTTATGTGGGCTGCCTTTCTAACTCAGTTTGTGGTATATCGATGTGGCTTCTCGCCTGTCCGTCTTTGTACTGCAGTTCGGCAAGATTGAGCAATGTTCCGTTAAGAAAGGTTTTGCGTTCATTCACTTTGAAGAAACGCGCGATGCAGCGGTAAATACGCGTTGAATCTCTTGAAATATCACATCACAGTGCAAAGAGTACCCGGATGTTCATGAATAAATTGGTTGTGATTATAGGTCGCTTTGAAAGAAATGGACGCTTTCGAGTGGAAAGGCAGACGCCTTCGTGTTGCCTTTGCCACATCCATAGGCGATGGCAGCGACCGTCGTCGTGATCGCGGTGTTGATTCATCGCAGCGCGAGAATGTACAGATCTCGCCAAACCTTTTCGTCGCGAATATTCCTCCCCACGTCAAAATGAGTGAATTGGAAGCGTTCTTTGAGAAATTTGGCAAAGGTATTTTTGTGTCAGAGGCTTCTATTCCAATGAACTAAATTGTGCTGATCCATCGGTATGGAATATTCCTGTTGCAGTGGCAAACGTGAAAGTGCTTCCTCAGGCTCGTGGAAATGCTGCCATGTCTGCGTTTGTGGACTTTGCCGATCCGTCGGCGGCGCAACGAGCGCATAACTCTGAGCTCATTTTGGACGGACATCATTTACGAAGCGATTACAACATTCGCAGGTAGAATAGACAGCTGCGCGCTTTATATGGGGGCTAAATCGATAGCTGATATATTTAATATGCAACGGCAGGAGGGCACGTGAACGGGATGATTTTGAGAGAGGAGATCGACGAAAAGATCGCGATTATGAGAACGACAGCGGTCGTGCTTCATCTCGTCATGGCTCCTTCGATGACCGTCGGTCCTTTGGCAGCAATCGTTCTCGCGGTCAGGACGATGACGAGCGTTACCAAAGCAGTTCTCGACCACGCAGTCGCTCACGCGATCGCAGCTCAGAGAGGCGACGTGAAGAAAATGACCGATACCATCGACGGAATGAACAATATGATCATCGAGAGCGAAGCCCACCGCACGGTAAAGGTAACAGAAACCGGCATTACGGGGGAAATGGCTATCGCAGTGACATAATTAGCTCACCGAGAGGCGATGCATATGGAGAACCACCCCGGAGCAGGCGAGACTACCAAGGTCCTGTAGAAGCATCTCCACGTCGGGGAAGGAAGGAACGAAGTTTGTACGTGGCTGTTCGTCCTATTGCTTTTTTGCTTACTTATTCATGGGGATGCATATCGACATTGAAGAAATCACTTTTATCTCCATCTCTCATGTTCCAGGTCTCCTCCTGCTGCTCGCAGATACAGAAGTCGCTCAAGAGACTAGAGAGTCGTTTGAACCAGATGACTAGGGAAGAGCAATGCTCAGGTGTTGTCAAATAATGGACCCTTAATTAATTCCTCTCAGTACTCTTTTTTGGATTTTGTCTGCAACAGTAGTTGTCATCTATTATTCATGTGAGCAAATGGCGCCAAAGCCTAATGCAACAGTCAAAGTGTTCATCTCTCAGGTGCAGAGTGCGCTTCGGTCGTCCACGCGACCTACACCAATCATCCAGGGCATCGACTGTTCTCGTCTCTGGGTTCAGGTGGGTGAGTACATGTTCTATCGCACGTATCCATCCGAACAGGAGTGGGTTTAATACAATCGAATTGGTTTCATTAGGGGATCGTTGTTGAGACCTACGGAATGGAATGTCTGGTAGATGATGGAACTGGTGTGATACTGGTGGATATGAAGGTGTTTCTAAAAAACATGCCACAGGGCGTCGGTGGGAAAGGGCCAGGCGTTGGTACGATTGCTCTTATTCACGTTGCTTGTATCCGTCATCTGTTAGCTGATTGTATCTCATTTGTATTTGTTGCATTTACAGGAGAATTCATCATGATCATCGGCCCGCTTCATAAGAAACAATATGGTCAAGAGGAATCACAACCACTACGACTGCTGGCCCATCAGATTGTTACTCTGGATACGAAGACGCAACGCGAAGCAGTTTGGTTCTTAGAAGTCATAGAATATTGGACTGCTGTGGTCACGCAATAGCTGTTTACTATGAAAGCGAGGGAAGAAGACACTGAAGCAAATCGGCGCAAGTTGCTGTTTCATTTGATTTCCATGATGAGAACAAACGTGTATCTACAGCATCCGGCCTCCACATGTGTTCTGTGTATCCAGCAGAGCGATTTTCTTTAGCCACTCTACTCTTCCTTGCTCTTTGCCTTTGCTGGACGTCCGTGCTGGGCTTCTTGGTACGCCGCAACATCGTTGTCACCGAGACAATAATCTAGCAGAGCCACCAGGATCGCGACAAAGATCGCGATCAGTAGAATACCCGCCAAGATCGCCATTACAGTGTGCTCGGTAGCCCATTCCTGTATCGCCAAATGTGAAAGCAAGTTAGCCTCATAGTCCATAACAAATAAATGCCAGAAATGCTTTGTTGCCTGCACTTACAATCGCGCCGTCCACAATGTTGGAAAGGAAGGATTCATCAGGAATTGGGCCGATGGAGTCAGCCTTTTCCCATTCACCGTTCACAAAATCAATAAACCTGGATAGTTGTGGACATGAGAGGAACAGTGGCATTGAATATTACCAAGTACTCATATATCCAGGTACAGTACATAAAATAATTTACGTACGCGTTGAGTGATCGACCGCCTTTATATTTGTATACAGTGCCGTCATTGATGTAGAGGAGCGTAGGGTATCCGCCGACGTTAAAACGAGAGCAAACACGACGATGAACCGTGCAATCAACCTGTAAACCATTTATCGAAGCAACTAAGGTTCACAACAAAATGCCTCATACTAGTAGTCAATTGATCAATCTTACCTTGGCCACCCGCGTGTTGCTTCCGCTCTCCTTGAGTGAAATGCTCAGCTTGTTCCATGTTGGAGCCTAAGATCACAAGAATTCAGTCAGCATCAGGATATAGTCTACCATGACAGCAAATATCATGCAGCACTTTCGTACCAGACGCTTGCAGTGACCACACCATGGGGCATAGAATTTGATGATCCATGGATCTTTGCTATCCTTGACCAAATCTTCAAATGTAGCAGATGTGATATGAACGACAGCGCTATTCCTCTCCACCTTTGCCCGTTCTTCCTCTTCAATGGCCTTTTGGGATACTATCAATGAATCAAAATAAACACAAAAAGATTATTCATTCGTCCCGCGACACATCACTCACAATCCGTGGATCAACGTACAGAATTCACCCTTGGTCAACACTTGCTCTGATGGCGATTTCTGCATCAACATACACGTTAGAAGAGCAGTTACAGCGAAATGGGACTATCGAAATGCTGATTTCTCACCTTGTACCCTGTCGTGGCAAACTGGACCATATCTACAAGCTCGCGCTTGCCCGAGTAGTCATAGAATCGGCCTGACGTAACCACCTTCAAAGTTGGATACGATTGCACGCCCATACGCTCGCAGATACCTCGTTCGGTTGTGCAGTCTACTTTGGCAACACGAACTTCCGCCCCCTAATAAATTCCATCAAAACCCACGCTCATCAACCCACACCGACATAAGACGCTACTTCATCAAAATATGCATACTGAAATTTGCGGATCATTCGGGATTTGCTCAAAAATCGGTGCGAGTTTCTTGCAATGACCACACCACGGTGCGTAAAATTCGACGAACCAGACGTTCTCTTTGGTTGCCTTGTCGAACGTCGCTTCTGTGAGCGAAACTACTGAGGCCTGAGCAATTTGTGCCTGCACACGAGAATAGAGAGAACTCAGTTCGGATAGTAGTCGAGAAAGAGAGAGAGAGAGAGAAGAGGATAGTGTACGTACTACGAAGGCGAGGGTCAGTCCCACGTAGAGCGCAGCGCAAAATCCCATGTTGTGCTGCTGTCGTTGTCTTCTTGAATGTCGTAAATACCGGCACGCGCGGCTGTTTGCTCCCCCAGTCTCACACCAGATCAAATGCCCACCCTTTGCAGTGTAACAGTATGCAACTTTCCGTTATGTATGTACACATAAATATCCGTTAAGTTAGAATAACATCGTGTTATTTGGTTATTTGCTTCTCTTCAACTTTAGCGAGGTACTGTGTAGTGTCCTCTTCAATGTCTCTCAAGATTTGCTTCCGTGTTTCATTAATATCTTGGGCAGTAAATGCTGATGGCGAGATAAGCAATTCCAAGTTAGTGTCTGTAACATCTTTTTTGATTGCCCCGTCTTCAGTATCGGATTGCACCAATGATACGTAGCTTTTTAAAATCACTTCTGCAAACTTGAGCACATACACGCCGCAATCAAAACTGTTCTCCTGATGCGGAGCCTTCACATAAATAGGATGCACACGGTCTTCCTCATACACCACATTATCTGACCCACGTCCAGATTTCTCCCACTCTAATGCAAGAAACCTATCGCATACAGTGACATCAGTATAATAAACTACAGCGACCCTATGCACAGCACACACACCCTTTGAGGTTGCGAATGATTGCCGCTTTACTGTGATAACTACCCAGTGGGTCCAGTAGCGCAATACACGACTTTGGTTGATTCTATAGGCAGCAAAACACCAAGCCACAACATTCAGCTTTGATAGTGAGCACACAACACTACAAATAGCTTTACCTCGTCAGTTGGATCCATAGTCGCCATCTTCGGATTGATAATGACGGCTATACTCCAATGCAAGCTATAGTCAAATACAACAGCTTATGAGTAACTGCCCACCAGCCCTTGTGTATTCTCGCCATTCGTACTCTTTATTAATTGGAATAAATATCATCGATCGGCTGAAGAAATCCGAATGAGTGAGCCAGGTCGATACGTTCTGGTAGCCCGCTTTCATCCGATCGCCAGGGGTATTCCCTTTTCCCATTCGAAGTCTCGAATAAAAATGAGAGCTCAAGAACAAAACATTTTTCTGAATAAGGGGACTTTTTTGGAAATCAACCAGCATCATTCGTCTAAACAAACATTCAAGCACATCATTAGAGCGGCACGTCCACGAATCCATTCACACACAAGCACTGACTTGAAATAATAATCAATGATGTTATCATTGAGGTATCGTTCTGGTTTCAATCGGGACACGTCCTGGCGGGTAATGGTCACAATATCGGACGAACATGGAGGTAATGGGTAGGTAAGCTGAATTTCGTGGCAATCGCTCTCCGCTTCATCTGACTCAAATCCCCTACAACAGCAACGGGTCATCCCAATCCATCGACTTGAGTGCTTTAATACATCAATGCAACTTTCGTACTTTAGGTTTGCTTCTTTTCTACGCTTTGGGCGACCCGTGTCTTCTCTGACAGGAACATTTGAAGCATGACTAAGGAGTGCACAAAGATATAATTTACCCGTTTCACTGCTTCCGCTGCGCAGTATAAAACCAAATTAATATCTCAAGCGTTGAAGCAGGGCAAACAACTACTCACATTCGCTGCACATCCGCGCAAGCACCACGCAACACATCTTCGAATCGTTCAAACATTTGTCCATCCTTTTGGTCATTTGGAGCTTGGACAACAATTAATTGTTTGGTATCATCTTGATTCAAACAGCAAAATATTTTGTTGTTACCAGCGGCTGTACTCAAAAACAACAATTTCCTCGGCGACAAACCTTCACTATTTGGGTCGAAAAACCTTTGCACAAGTTTGTGGTCATCTCTCTGAGGAAGTGTACACTTCAGTGCCATGAAGGACGTTTCCGCCATCAATCTCTCGGCCACATCCGCAATCTCGTCTAGTTGTGGTTGTTCTCCTTCTTCTGGCCGCCGATAAATACTAAAGAACAATTGTCAGTCTCTTGGAGAGTATTGTTTATGGTAAGTCACGTACTAAGCCTCCTTAACGTCCTTGTAATCAATCGTAATGTAAGGCATGAATTGCAGTCTTTCGTTCCTCTTCCCTCTATATGTGAGTGAACAGAGTGAGTTGTCAGTTTATGCAGCTAACAAAAAAACTAAAGATGATGCCTTGACCCACGACACACCTGATACTGCATATCCAAAAGCACTCTGACTGAACCATGAGATCAACTGAACAGAATAATTTCCCAATCCACGCGTCACAGTTTTCGATCGTAAACAATGAGTTACTCTTGATGACACTAACATCAATGTTTGCAACGGTCACATTGGATAAACTTGATTCATGCTCGTCTTGCTTGAGCGTTGTTGAGTCTTTGTTTTCAAACGTTTCCGGCTCAGAATCAGAATCGAGATGAATTGGTTGATCCGCACTCCCTATTGTATTCGTCTTACACTGAGCCAGTCGTGTTGAATATCTCCGCGTCTGGATAGAACTTTGCACGTCATAGTTTGTTTGTGAAGATACATATGAACGGCTAGTGCTGGATCGCAGGCTGAATCGAGTCGGCACCACTTCCCGCTTCCGTTTCATCGACCGCGAGGTTGGAGACGAGCGAATGGAGGATATATCCTCTTGCTCGTTCAACACATCCGAGCTCTTTGACGAGCCGAGAGACACGCGTGGTTTCTGCTTGGGATTCGTCGACTCAGCAGATGCTCTTGTGTTCCACCAGCCGCTTGATCCCTGTGGTTGATCGCTTGGTTGGATGAGATGCGGAGATCCCATTTCCAGTTTTGGTGCTGGAGCGCTCGCTGATTCCAAGGATTGCCGCTTCTGCTGCGGTTTCCCAAGGATACGTTTCGCGCCAGCAGCGGAGCGTCTTTGGATTGTCGTGAGAAATGCTTCTTGCTCTTTGGGTGGCATAAAGTTCTAAAAGCAAAGAGACGAGCAAAAAGTTAATTGTTTAGAAAACTAGGCCAGAGTGATTTATGCCATTGAGCGTCTTCAGCTCTTTCTCACCCCCTGGCGGAGATTTTTTTCTTCGTTGTTCATGATAGACAATCCTGGGGCATTGATACTCGCTCCACTCGCAGGCACTTTCACATACTTTCTTGGGTGATCAACTCCGTTCGCACGATCGTGTGGCAGTCGACGAGCGGCTCCATAATCTGATCCATTGCGACTATCATCGCCAAAGTTAAAATTCATCTCCTGGTCATCACCATGGTGAACCATTCGTCTGGCGCGACTGAAAAGAAGCCAAATGCGAACGCAAACATCCATAATAACGTGAATTAAGCTTAGCTGTCCAAACCGAAAGTATAAAGATACATGGAATTAGCATCATCGCACCTACTGCCGCGTTCTTCCGCCACACGACGAAAATCTGGCGTAGTTTGGTCTCGCGTACGGGTTCTGCCATCGTGGTAGTGTGGGTTGCTAGGCGCACTCATGCGGTTGCGAAGTGCACCAAAACGTCTAGTGCGCGGTTGTTCCTCTGGTGTATGGATGCCGTCCAGCTCCATTTGCATCCTCGTATTTGCACGATTAAACCCACCGCCATATGTCTCCATCTCGTCCAGCGTGCCTATATTGGTGCATATGGATGATGAAGGAAAAAACCTTTGAAAACCGATACTTCCTCCAAGGGCAACTTTTTTTCTGGTGCCAGCTGGTTAGCTCCCGAAAATGACGAATGATGCAACATCGCATGCACTACCGGACGGCTGGGTCATCCGTGTGTCTCGATCGAAAAGCAAAGTGTATTATTACAACACCAGAACGAAAGCGACACAATGGACACGCCCGTTATCAGTCGCGAATAGCAAACGCCAGCGCTCTGAATCCACTGATGAACAAGCAACAGAAGAAAAGGAAACACAACTGCAGTCGCGCATTCGCATCGCCATGCGTGTGGGTGGGTCTATCGGTGCGAAGAATAAGCGTATCCGCGCGGATACAACACCATTTACACCGTGGAGTCATCAGCTGCGCGCGATTGAGAAGGTAATCACTGCGATCCAGCAAGCACCACAGCCGAAAACGACGCAACGATTTCTATTGCAACACAGTACTGGTGCAGGGAAGACAATGACCATGGCGGCATTGGTGCGTGTAACTCTCACTTACTCTCTGATCTCTCATTGATCAATGCCATACTAGCGCATGCTTGTATGTAATACAGACACATCAATTGCTTTACTTTGAAGATGCTGATGGTGCACGTTTTCACACGATCGTGATCATGCTCGATCGTATCAAACTGGATGAACAAGTAGGAGACATAGTGGAGGCTTTTTTGCATCGGAATGGCATTGAAGAAGTGTTTCGTGCGGAAAGTATTGGTCATTTGGCGAAATTGTTGTCGATCGATTCCCAGCAGCGCGTCATCATCACGACGATCCAGAAGATGGGGTTACTAGTGAAAGACGATGTGCTGCTGACGCGACTTTTGCATCAAACCAGTAGGGGTGACGATAACGCTGGTGGTGTAGCTGACAAAACGTCTTCCAACACAAATGAGTTTAGTCGCATCGGTATTCTTACAGACGAAGCTCATCGCTCTCATACTGCTTCGACGAGAGAAGCAATCCAGCGTGTGATGGCAGCAGGAGAAGAACACACCACGCCAATGACGGTACGAAAAACCCTCTGTGAGGACGAGATTATGAAGCTTACATGATTTGCTCGTACTCTAGTTTATTGGGTTCACAGCTACACCCAACACTGAAGCCCTCCAGCTCTTCGGTTCCGTAACTGACAAAATTCTCCATCCGTTTGACTGCTACTCTATTGATCAAGCAATCAAAGATTTGCGAATCATGAATGTGTTGCAAAACTACGTATGCATACGCTTCGACATTGAAACTGCCATTCCGACCGATGTAATGAAGACACTCATTGACGAATGCGCGCTTCGAAGTGTTCTCGACTTTGCTAGTGAGAGTGATACGGTGTTAAAAGTGAAGGCGCTACTCATGATGGAAGACTTTGAAGGCAAAAAAGTGAATTGGTCAAAGGCGAAAGTAAGTGACAGCACACTCTATCACTGTGTTATCATACTTCTATAGGCTGACTTGTTTATGCCGGTTGTGGTGTTCTCTCAGTGTATGATTGTAGCGCGTAGTAGGCGAGACGTGGTCCGCTACCATACGTTGGTCTCCACCTACTGCACGAATAGGTTTGGTCGAGTCTGAACAATGTATTTCCAACGCCATTGTGCCTGGTTGCCCTGATTGTTGATCCTCTTCAACTGTATGTAGGCAATTAGGCTGGAATGTTTATGCGGCATTCAGTGGGACTCTTGCTCTTGACGACGGTGTCACGTACGTCAGTGAACAAAATCTAAATGGTACGCACAATACTCTCGCCATCAGCGACGTGGTCATTGTTTGCGACAAACTTGATACGGGGTACAACGATCCAATGCTTGCAAGTATGTATATTGATCGATACCTGCGCTCAAGCACTCAGACCGTACAACTCCTGAGTCGCCTCAATCGTCGTAACAAAGGTACAAAAGCGTTTTTTATTCTGCTAAATGGACGAACTATTTTACAATTGGTTGCCTTCAATATGATTAGATAAATCGAGCGTGCACATCATGGATTTTGCGAATCATGCTGCACAAATTCGTAGAAGCTTTGCTCACTATTGGCAGGAAGCTCGAGTACCATTTATTTCCGATGCAATTGATGAACCTACTGAGATATCAAATTTCGTGACTGGGGTGACAATTCTATGCGATTTCTTGCCGACTCTCTACGAGGACAACGGTCAGTTATCAGTTAGCCGCATTGTGGAGGAAAATATTCTCCATCTTGAACGAGATTCCTTTCAGCAAGTGCTGGATGCACTCCGACTCTCCGTATCAGCGTGGAACAGGCTTCATTCTCGACGATCTTCCCATCATATGATATCCCACTCTCCTATCAGGTATGCATTCTTGTCTAATATGTTAGTTGCTGGGTACTGTTGATATGAATATTATTGCGTCTACTTAGCCACAAGATCCTATTACAGCTAAAGAAAAAGGTTGAAAGCCATATTTCCGCGAAAGCGAATGAACCTAGGAACTCAGTGGAAGAGATCAAGTACAAAATGTCCACTCGTGTTCATCATTATCAGAAGTCATTCATCGGGTCCATTTTCCCTCAGTCGCTTCTGGTAATACGGATATTATTTTTTGCTTCCTTCAATATAGTACTAACTTCAACAACTTGAAACTTGGGATGTTGCAAGGCCCGAAGCACTAATAGTTGTTGTCTTTCCGATGGCATAATCAACCTATTGAAGTTCGGTCCATTGGAGAAATTTGAGCTATTCCTTGCACTATTGGGGCTACACAAACATCGACAATCGATCGATGACGACGTGAAGAACATTGCACTGGGTACTGATCAAAATGGCACAGCCCCAAATCGGGAAGTGACCAGTGTAGAACATGGAGATCGAATACGAACCCAGATTTCCAAATTAAGAGGAATCTTGGTCGATTTACTAGAACAAAGTTGATGCACGGCAAGTGTCGCTAACGTGAATGTTCGAGCTTGCTAACCGTATCATATACTAGCTGCGACAGTCCATGATACAGCGTATTGAAATCTTCGTTCGAGTACGCAACTATGTCAAGAGTTCTGGTTGGTGTGATAATTGATAAGCAGTGTCGATCATCAGCAAACTTTGATACTGAACGCTGGAAAACTCGTGTATGCTTCCCTGTTGCGATCTCAGTGATGCTCGATACCAGTATGTTCTTCTGAAAGAGTACATTGCTTGGACGGAGTTTTTTGGAGCGTCCGTGAAGCTGCTGGTCGTCTTCAGTACGGATGTTGTGTGGCCTCGTCCACATTAATCGGGTGCAAAGTGAGTCAGAGAAAAGAAGTCGTGGGTGCGGTTTGCCTATTCGTCCATGCTGCATACACAAATTTGTTGAGCTGTTTGACTGACAACCACAACGAGCATATAGTTTATACCTTTTCGACGATAAAACCTCTTTGAAGTTTGGTCGTAAACTTGACAAGATCTTTAATGTCGTAGGCATGTCGTGGAATCATATTGATGTCATATTTATTCGCTGTTGTTTCAACTGAGTTAGTTGCTTCGCCAAAAGCGGTCAAATGTAGTGGCGGAAGCACTGCGACAGAATCGGTTGCGTTCTGGTTCGACGATACCATTTGATGTAGTGTTTGAAAGAAGCTAGTATGTGCTGGTGACTCGCTGTACTTGAATCGCTCGACACTGTCACGGGTCTGGAGCTCAACTACATGGTCGAATGTGCCATATACACTGTGGCCGGTGCTATTTTCTAAAGCCACTTGAGTAATAGTCCGAATAGGCAAATAAAATGGCTGATTTGGTGTCGACATAAGTGCTGGCTTCCACGTGATGTGTGTGAAATGAGTATCGACAAATAATCTGCCTTCAGTCCATGTCTCAGGTTTACTTAGCTGTAAGTTAGTAACAAATACAACACGCTGAGTCATTGCCTCAGGACAATTCAATAGCAATAAATAATCAAACCTTGTGGAGTATGATGGCTGTCGACAGTGCATTAACATTGTCAAGTGACGGGGACCTTGGGTCAAGACCGCGATGAAT
Source organism: Pilasporangium apinafurcum (assembly GCA_001600495.1). NCBI lineage: Eukaryota > Oomycota > Peronosporomycetes > Pythiales > Pythiaceae > Pilasporangium > Pilasporangium apinafurcum. The sequence continues at coordinate 16,982 of BCKE01000104.1, forward strand.
ACTGGACATAGTCTGAGACTCATCACCACATTGTTCTCTTTCTTTCCGCGCCATGCGCTCACGCCATGAACGTTGTATCTTCATGCAGGAATGAATGTGGTGCGCACCAGCAGTGAAATCTATGCCGGTAACTCCAGATGGTGTGATGACCCAGTCGGCTGATATTGCACTTTTCAAGTCATTATCTCCTGAGAGTCGACTGCCGTTCACACTCTCCTCATCATATCGCTCATCTTCGTCCGTTGTCTCCGAATACCAGGACGCATCTGTTTCTGCTCTTTCCAGAATGTCTTCGCTAAGTGCTGTTCCAATAAATGACAGCGTTGTTTCCGTATCTGCACGTTGAGGCCCACATGCAATTTCCATGCATCCTCGGCCCATTACATCCGTTATGCAATGACTCTCTTCTTTAGGAGATTGTTGAAGCAACGAGAGAGACGACTCTGATCCCACTGGAGAGGGTAGACTTGGGCTGGGAGCAATTGAGTCTGCTTCTTGATTTGAAAATCCACCCATCGACTCGCCTCGGAGTGATACCTCAAAGTCGTCAAACCACTGTATTGAATCTGGTGATAAACTCGCAGCCTTTTCATTGGGATGCATTTCGATCGCTTGTATAAGCTCTTGAATTTCTTGTTCCCATTGATCAGTTGGCTCCGTTGCTGTAGATATTTATCAACAGATATAATCATTAAAACATCAAGTGTTGATCTGATATGTGTATACTTACGATGTGCAGTCATGGGCGTTTGTTCGTTGTTGTCGATACAAGTCATTTCTTCACTTGCTTCGTTAAGTGTCCTAAGCTCACAATGGCTCAACTCAAGCTGCTGGCCATTCTCTGGACGATCCATTTGAGTGGAAATTGACGATTCTTTGCCAGTCGAATTGATGCCAGTTAATGCAATTCGAAACAGGACATGCACTGCCCATTTCAACTCAAGACTTGGACTGCATGCTGTCGGAACTGACGGACGCGGTTGTAGTGACACAGATGGGGATATTTCTTCATGATTTTGGTGAGCTATGGTTGCGCCAATACCAGATGACTGATCATCTCGATATTTCTGATACATTTGTGTTCGCACAAACGCACGTACGAAACCTACTTCTCTGTCAGAGAAGCTCTGGCCCGCATTTTGGTTAGTCACTACTTCAGTCTTCATGCATTCTCGAAGCAACTGCTCAATATGACGACGAATGCGACGAATGACTATGTCCACGACAAAAGGAGCAACGCTTCGGTCAACGTCGTGCGAAAGAAGTGTCCCATGCCGACTAAGACTAGACAACTCTCGGGATAAATGATCACTTTCTGGTAGTTTCAAATCATCGAATACAGCAAGGTCATCGGAGTGTAGCTCAACACAATTATCTATCAAACGAACAATGCATGTCCCCTTCGCCAAGTCAAAGCTATTGGGAACCTTGTCAACTCCGCAAATCAATGGCACTGGGGCCTGGACGGATTTAAAGCACAAAAATGCATAAGTTATGAGCAGGATTACATCATAGATGCGCTTACTTACATCCATGTATTCATGCAGTAGTGGTGGTAAAACTGTGATTAGTGGGCCCGCCCAAACCAACGGATGGAGTAGCGACGCAATCCCCAACACCGCAGCAGATAGATACGATAAATTTTCGCACACTATGATCACTTTCATTTCCAACAATAAGATGCCCAGAACTTGAAGGATCTTATCAAGAGATAAACACAAGAGCAGTTGGGGCAGTGCCCACTGGAGTAGTAGCGTAGTTTTCTCGTTTGTTCCATCTTCTACACGCGGTCGACACAGTAGTAATGGATCCACTTGCGATGGTAAGGCATTTATTGCTAAACTTTCGCCTTCACGTGGAATCGACGATGCTTTCAACTTTCGTAAAACTTCATCAATCACATGCGCGTGCTATCCAGTCACAACATCAGATGAATGAAGGCTGAGAAAAGTCTGACTGCTTTATAACCTATAGACATATGAGGTTCAATACCGTATTGGACACGATGCTGCTGAGCGATGTAATGTCTTCTTGCGTTTCCAGGTCCCTCGAATGGTAATCTGAGCGAATGCGTCAGTTTAATACAATTTCTGCATCGCAATTGCTTCATTTCACGCACCTAGCAATCGTCTCAAAATCGCCCGAAAGAATGGAATGAACGGGAACTGAGACACGATACAGTAACAAATCGGGATCCTCATGGCAGTCGATTGACCGTTGTTCATCAACGGGATCTTTACCGACCCTTTCATACATAACGCGTACTGAACGTCTTGACCCTGGGACCCTCCTCCGGAGAGCATCAACACGAAGAAATTGGCTTCGCTAGAGTTTGGCGACGGCGACGATTCGTGATCTTCATACGTGGAAACGATACCTTTTGGAAAGCAGAAGTGCTCGATACTCGTCGCATTGAATTGACTTTCAGGAGGATATGCAAACGCAACCGTAGCTTCAAACACGTTCTTTTCGTGATTCCAAAAGTTGCGAATGGCAATGTCGGCCAGGTCTGGCGCAATGATTACGAGATAATCGAATAACGTCTGGACCTTATCAGGAGAGGTAATGCTGGAGCTCTGTCAATCGTAGTTTAGTGATAGGTGTATGAATGAATTCATTACTAATCTCTTTTACCTCTGAGTCGCTTGCAGCAAGCAGTGTTGGTGCAGCTTGTCGCTCTCTCAAGTGCACTAACTCACTCTCTACTGCTTTCTCTAGCGTTTCAAGCGAATGGTAGACTCCATCGAACAAATCTACATCTGTTTGCGCTCTTCCAAGTGTTCTTCCCTTCGGAACATTAATCCCGTTTAGCTCCAACCACGAGGAAAGATTCTGAAACCTCTCCATGTCCATTGCTGATGTCATGCGGTGGAGCGTGGCGTTACGAGCCATCACTGATGCTGCAGAATCCGACTGTATCCCATCGAATGACTTTGAATGGAGAAGAGGCTTAGGACGAGTGCTCCACTTCCGCACTCTAGTTTTTTACATAGGAATGCTTCAGACACATATGTAGGTATCGACTCCAGCCATACATCGACTTATACACACCTGCCCATGCCGCCAAAGATGGATTTCTGTCGCGTCGATCCGCTGCCACCGCCCTCGTCGTCACCATCACTCATTGCATTCACTGCCTTTCAACAATCCGTTTCTTCTTCAACATACCAAATATTACCTTTTTTTGTGAAAATGTCTCTGATCAAGCTACTTTTGTCTCTCTCATTTTTGTTGAGCAGACTGTTTTCACTCTTGAAGAACGGAATAGAAAGGAGTTGAGAGAGCGAGTAAGCAGCAAGACACATGGCGACAACTAATAGCAGCACCAGACTCTCTACAACGTCTACCTCCATGGAATCACCAGCAAAACCTTGGGAACAGAGGCAGACGGCGGCCACTCGCAGTGGTAAGGAGTTGAACTACTCTACATTCTCTGTCGTTAGCTGATACAGAACTTGATTACTTGTGTTTCAATGTGCAGCCTCCAATACCGCGCTTCCTGTGTCTCGCACCACATCCAGTGCTCTATCGTCCGCTGATATCGGGAGTAGTGGAAGCCCTGCTGCTATTTCCTCTTCTGCATTAAGCCAGCAGAGCATGATGAGTCCAACCACCACAAATGACTTTGGAAACTCGATGACAGCTTACGGTGGTTCTTCGTATGGAACAAACGGATACGGTAACACAATAGGCTCCACGTACGGAACAGGTGGTTACGGCGGATATGGTGGAATGAGCACGTATGGAGGTGTTAGTGGATACGGAGGAGGTTATGGTGGATATGGGAGTACGTATGGCGGATATGGTGGTGGGTATGGTGGATATGGTTCTATGTATGGCGGCTATGGACGAATGGGCTATGGTGGTGGAATGATGGGGGGATTGGGTGGTGGGATGATGGATCCCAACGGCCAGATGGGCTGGTTGTCGAGCTTCAATCATACTGTTAGCTCCATCGGTCAGATTACAGAGGTGAGAATGGCTTTTGAATGAAGCTTATATGCGCAAACATCTTACCGTTGACGAATGATGTTTATATAGATGCTGGGGATGAATGCTGAAGCATTAAATTTTTGCATTGGTGCGTATATGTCTATATTATTTGTTTACTTGGCAACGACGTTATACTAATATTGTGTGCATTGTAACAGGGAGTTTCGTACATTTTGTCGAGCGAATAGGAGCCATGTGCGCGAGTATGGCTGCCAGCTTGACCCCACGTCAGCCTCGACAGGGTACACACCATCTACTCTCATCCTGTCTTATTTTCTAAGTCTGATTGCGTGTATGTTTGGATGATCATGTAACAGGAGAGCCGCCTGTGACAGAAGAAGAAGAGAAGAGCCGTCGTCGTCGAGTTCGAATCTTCCAATGCATTGTTAGTATGGTTGCATTCACATGTCTCTATAAATGCTTGCGATGGGTCACCAATCTGCGAAACAAAACTCGACGGCCACTGCTGACTGCTCCTTCGGCTAACTTAAATCGGAGTTTGGAGAATATTTTCCAGAACACAATGGGTCGAAGCACACCGATTCTTCAATGAGTTTGTCAACAGGTTCCCAACCTATGTAGATTATGAGGTTTCTTTTCAGATTATGAAGCATGCAATTATTGCCTTCTACTGATCATATACATAAATAACCTCGGTGTGAGATGTTCCTCGTTGTGTATGTTCTTGATTCCTCCACAAGTTCATCCGCCGCTGATTGGAGGGATGAGCGCCACTTCATCTCCGTCTTGCAATTGCGCATCGTCATCCGCGTATTCGAGATTGCGTGCCAGGGTGATGGTGTTAATGGTAGCTGCTGCGTGTGGGTATTTCTCACAGAGCTGTCGCCGTAGATGTATGAGTGTCGCGGGGCTGGCGTCTACATCCACGACCTCCTCTCGCATCCCGATTTCCTCCCGCACCGATGCGAAGTATAGCACTTTCACTTTGGTTCCCATTGGCGCTGTTGAATGATTCTGAATGTGTTTGAACAATTGTCATTTACGGAGGAAGGACACAATTTATGGAGGGAAGAGATAGGTGACGTCGAAGCGTCAAACATAGCATATCTAGATGTGACACGAAGGTTGCATGAAGTGTGGCCGACCGTTGGAATGGATCGACCAAGCAGACGTATCTTAAAGAGCTGCGCTGCAGTGCGCAATGTCGGGATCCGCTCCCGCCGTGAAAAAGCCATGGCGATATTACTACATCATGGGATTCCCCAATAGCAAAAGCATTTCAAAGGAAAAGGTAAGCGAATCCTTCACTTTCTCGTGTTCATATGGTTTTCCATATACAGGTTGCCTATTGAGCTGACTGATTGTAATAGCTGGTAGCGATGACGGAAGTGACCGAAGCCATGACGCAAAAAGAAGAGGAGTATCTGCAGAAAATGGCAGCTCGTAATGCTGGTCCACCTCCTGAATTGATACCGTCTCCGCTTGCTACTTGGGTAGCTTTGTTTTTAAAATACCAGTGCATTGGGATGATCTTGCTGATGGCATGCTCGCTTGGAGGGATTTATTATATTTACACAGCGGATGATGCAGAAGATATCAGCCAAACGGTAATCTACACAGCTACAGCTATTGCTATGGGAGTCATAGCCATTAATATGATCGGATTATGGGCACTGCATCTACACACCATCATTGGATACCGACTCTTGCTCGTCCTGCTTATGTTGATGACCATGATGTGTGCATTTGCATACGACGAAGCAAAAACCATTCACTTCACTCAAAAGAAACTTCGCGGGGCTTTGAACGCCGACACCGCACATGATATCACTGAAAACGATGTGAGGCAGATTCTGAATGGAGGTTCAACGCCGTCATTGTGGCACCGCTTCCTTTTTGATGGACCCGCATGGTTTCTCAGATGGCTGCAACAATATTGCTCGATAAAGAGTGACCAGGACAACCATGATGTAGATGATCCCGATCTCAAACTCGACTCGATCGACTTCTTTCGCCAAATGTACAATTCAACTGCGACACCATGCGTAGAAAAAACACTAGAAAGACATCTACAAGTAGAAGCAATCGCAGAACCAATCACTATTGTTTGCCTGGTGCTGTTTACGATACAGATAGCAACGGTCATCGTGCTTCTGCTAACAGACAATTCGGCATCTGAGACGAGGAAGTCCTCAAGTCGGAAACAGAAACACTGGCGCGAACTCAAGCAATCTGCATCTTCGCGATTCTGGCCGTTGATACGTTTGCTCACATTTGCAAATGCAATTTGTGGTATTGCCATAGCAAGCGTCAGCTTCAGTCTAATGCAGTCATGTGCATTTGCTGGACAACTCCAATGGATATTGTTAGCCATCGGCGTGTATGCGCTTGCAGTGATTATTTGTTCGATACTGACGATCTCCCAGTGTGCTCCACGGCTTGTTACATGTTTGTTATTTCTCTGTGTCACTGCAGAAATATATTCGGCAGCACAAACTGAAACCATTCGTTTGGAGTTGGGTCACACCAATGGGGCAGCATTACAGCTGCTGAAACACATATATGTGCAGGTCTCGAAGCAGACATGTTCAGTGGTGGTCCAATGGATATCACACGTATGTCTGTCTACAAATGATTTAGTTGTGTCAGGGAAGAGCAATTCATCAGTAAGTGGCTTCGACTCCAATTGCCAACAAGAATTTGCAACGCTGCTGCTTCTTTCAGTTCAGTTTGCTTCGTCGCTCTTGATTTGGATGATCGCGTCACATGCGGTTCTATTGACACTCTTATTGGTTCCAGCAATTGTGCTATGCGTCTCTACATCGATGCAGAGGATAGACCGTAGCAAGTGTTACTCTTATCTTTCTACATGCACATCATACGGCTCATCGCCGTCACAAGAAGAAGCAATAAGGGATGTCAAACGTTGGAGAAAGAAACCGTCCCTCTCATTCCATGAAGCGACAGAACTGTACCTGACAACTGTGCGGTCAAAAGATGCAGAATCGCTGGAAAAAGAACGGCAGGCATTTTATGCTGAGTGGGCGACTATGACTGGCCATGACATTGCTAAAGCTAATACCTCCGCCGTCGTGTTTGCGGATGAATTTGAAGCGCTTGTCCGAACGCTCGTGCTGCGGCGACTCACTACGAAATGCAAACTGGACGTAAGTTTCAGTGTCTCCAAAGATGGAACAGTCCACATTGCGAAGCTGTTTGCATCCGATAATCTGCTCATGACAACATTGTGTGAGATGGACTACAAATTAAAACTGACAAACGCCATCGACCCAGGAAGAAGCTTCTGGAAGAACACAAAGGAAGTGAAAAATGATTTAAAAATTCTCGACCAACGCACTGTCAAACAAAAGTTCAAGTTACTGTTACTCAACAACGTTATTTCTCAAAAAGAGGCAGAACAATTCCCTAATGAGTCGTTGTCGCGTGTTTCCGCTCGTATCCATGCGTTAACGCGAATTGCTCGAACTGCCAACGGCGACATCAAGTGTCAGAACTTGTATCCTCCGTACGCCAAGTATGTTCCAGCTACGCATCTTCAATACCTTTACAAGAAATACCCCAACAAACTGGATATTCCAGGTGTGATGCGCAAGTCCTCCGCACTTCGAACCATCGACTGTCTCCGTATCACCCGTCATATCCTAGACAAGGAGGTCGATACAAGTCTCATGCTCCAGAAAGGCTTACTCGTTTCGTTTCATTGTTTGCACAGTGCGAGTCGTTTTGATTTTAATTCACGTACTTCACTCAGCTCTGCCTGGATCACATTTTGGAAACCCACGCATCTTCCAGGGGAATATGACCCAGAAACGCATTGGTTCCGTAATCAACTGGGTCGCTGGAATCCATTTCGACAGCCTTTGGGAAATGTTTGTGATTATTTTGGTGAATCTATAGCATTCTACTTTGCTTGGATGCAAACGTATGGTCAACTACTCGTGTTTCCAGCAATCTTTGTCTGTTTGTTATCGATAAGCCAAGGTGGAAACGATGAAACTATGATGTCCATCACGTGGTCTTTTTATCATTCCAAGCAGAAAATAGAGGGTAACCAACCGAACGTAGTTGTCTCTCCGCTTGGGTTTGGAGTGGGCATGAGTGTCATCGTGTGGGGATATCTCTTCGCCAAAATATGGGAACGACGAAGTGTTTGGTACCAACTCGAATGGGGGACCACACGTCTTGGTCTAAACGACAAAGATCGCACGAATTTTCGCGGAAAACCACAGCGTGATCCAGTCACACATGAGATGGAAATCTATTTCTCTGGACGAGCAAGGCTCCAGCGACAGTTGATGTCCTCTTTATTATTGACTATTTTAGCCGCGGGAACTATTGTAGTGGTGCTTACACTCCTTCTAGCACAAGGTGTGTACGCTCAATGGCTGGATGTTAGAGTATCTGTACTTCTCAGCTGCTTTTCACTATCGTTGTTAATGCAATGGAACGGAGACGTTATCTCATATGTATCCCATCAACTCAGTGAATGGGAGAATTATAAGAATGAAGCGGCATTTCAACAGAGCGTCATCGCTAAAGTGTTTGCCTTACAGCTGGTGAATACTTATTCGGGTCTATTTCTGCTGGCGTTTGCTGACCTGAAGATGCTGCAACATACACCTTTCCGGACTCTATATGACACATATCAACAAAGAATTGGCCACGTCAGTGTCGTGGTAGAACTCCAGACGCTGCTGTTGCTGATCTTTCTTGTCCGCATCTGCTCTCACCTGCTAGGAATGACCCACAGTCTTCTTTGTGCTCGAGCTACCTCAAGATCATCATCATCAGCCTTTAGTCACGTAAACGCCGATGAGACTGAAAGTGCTCTGCCATCATATGGTGGTACATACGAAGATTACACGGAGATTGTGATGCAGTTTGGTCTCGTCGTGATGTTCTCCACTGTCTTCCCCTTGGCACCATTGCTGGCATTCTTGGAATGTCTCTTAGAGATCCGTTTAGATGCGATCGATCTTTGCTGGCTACTGCAGCGGCCGCCACCTATTCCAGCTGAAGATATCGGTCTCTGGACCTCTTGTGTACAAGTACTTCTAAAACTCTCGCTGATCACCACTTTTGGTTTCATGTTCTTCACATTTAATAATCATTCTGGTGAGTCACTCGTGCAACGGCTGAGTATGTTCGTCATTGCTGTGCTTGGCAGTTGGCTGCTTTCGGAGTTGTTTTGGTTCTTGGTGCCAAATAGGACTCGAGCGATGGAGGAGACTGAGGCGCGGAATGAATTTGTCATTGAACGCTATTTCGGTAGTAGCTCGCAGTCAAGCGATAATGGTGCTGGGGGCAACAAAAGCGATTTACAGAAGCATGAAGCAAACTTGTTGAAATCTATAGGTGCCAGCAATGATTCTGAGACTCTGCTTCCACCAGATTCGTCATTGGAACACTTCCATGAGCGTGTCGATTTACTTCGCCGACTGAATGTTGCCCTACGCAAGCGCGACGAGCTGCATGTAGTCATCCCTCCCGTTATAATGCCAACTGTATCACCAATACCGGACTCACAGAGCTTAAATACTGCAGAACTTGTGGAAGGATCTCAATTCGAGGAAGCAGAGACGAAGAGCGCCTATAGCCCTCCGAGTATGGCTGAGTCTGAAGAGCAAATGATTGTAGGATATATCCGCAGACCACCCATGCAATCCAAGGCTGATCAAGGTCGTCAAGAAATACCAATCACAGCTGCAAGTCCAGTGCAACCAACAGAGAGAATTCAAAAAGAACATTCAGATGACCCAGTTGTTTATGCTGATCCTTCCTCTGTAAGAGAATCTCAGCCTGAGCAACGACTATCAGTGCACTACGCGACCCAACGGGAGGAGCAAATGACACATACCGAGTCTTTGGAGTTGCCAACAGACGTGATTCCGATAACTCAAGATACCCCGGTCAGCACTCCGGTCAGCCGTGACTTGTTACACAGAGAGAGTATTAAACGTCTTGACGTTGCAAAAGATGATGGTGGGCAGTTTAGGACATTTTTGGTTGTTTTTGGCATAGTCACATTGATAAAATGTGTATGTGCTGTTATGGCGTGTAGATTCCCAACGCAGAAGCAGCTGGAGCTTTTTTAGCAGAAAAAAGCTCCCCTCTAATGAATCAGCAAAACACGCTTCCATCACGGCGTCAGTATCTCCACCGAACCACCCAATACTCCAATTGTCTGGTATTGACGCTGTGAAAGAAGCTTCTCGAAGAAGTCTATACAATTTTTCTGTGGATGATGACTGGACATGAAGTAATACTATAACAATGTCAAGAACGATAAGAGATTGGAATTATCAACTAACTTCGTGGCAAATGATGTGAGTGTTCTGATTGCCCGTATTCCTGCGAGATTGGCTGGGGCGATGGAGCATGTAGGTAGGTGGCATAGAAGGGATCTTGTGTGGTGATCTATCCATTGTGCACATGGCATCATTGGGCCGGATAAAACCAACAACGAAGGAAAACTTGAGTTAGGGTAGACTTACTTCGCCGCGAGATTTTTGACTTCGTATTTCCCGAAGCTGTGGCAGCTGACCCTCTTGATCAGGGATTTTCTCGAGGCGTAGCTCAACGTTGGCACTCTTCCGTAATGTGTGAGGAACACGTGATGTAAACCCCTAGTTTGGGCCCAGAAAAGGTTAGACTATAATAGTTGTGGTTAATCGTCTTTTAGAAGAAGAAAACAAACCGTTTGCGATGGAGATCGCGGGTTTGACCTCACTGTTGCCACCTGGAAGCTTCGAGAGCCTGTGAAGATGTCTTCTCCCGGTGCCATCCCAAAGAATCCTTCCTACACGGTACATTTGATGGTATTCAGATCTGGATCAATAAACTCCCGAATTAGAAATCAGACAGTCAGAGTTCTAACCTGATCCAATGCTGTCCGTCGTCGCAGATCCTGGTTGCTCGGAAGCGTGAATTTGGCCTGAAAGTCGCGGTTTTTTACACACCAGGATGAAGGCGACGATTCTTCTCGAAAGCGATGATCACTTGGCGGTCGATACGGTGTCTTGATGGTTTCGTTCTTGCGAGCGGCCTCATTTTTCAGCTCATACTGCCCATCAACACGCATTGCCGTCCTGAATTGTGGATATTGTCCAGAATCACGAGAGGAGCCATAGGCAACATGCCTCGTACGCGCAATACGTGCCGATTGGGTCTCCACAGCCCCACTTTGCAACTCTAGCTCAAATGCTGCGAAAGCTTTCTGACTAGCGATAGAGCATCGAGATGTTGATCTCAAGGCTTCCGCCAACAGTGACGGTGTATCATGTTGTTGTTCCGACATCGAGAATAAAATACCATTAGCCCATGTGAGGACGAATACGCTGTTTGGTCTAAAAACAGAACTCGGTATATTATCGAAGCGAGACACACAGCGTATTTCTTAATAAAACTGGCTATCTGATGCAGTTTGCTGTAACTAGACCTCGCACTGAGTATTCCATCGCCACTCGTAATGCTGCAATGCATTCACAAAGTGAACAAGCGCAGCAGCTACTACACAAATGTGCCATAGCTGGTGACTAGAGAACCACACGTCGAACCGGCCAGGATAGAAACGCTCCGGAAATCTGGTAGCATAGATGATCGCCCCCAACGTGTAAAGTAATCCCATGAGAAGCAACGGGCCGATCATGACGGTAACATGCGGATCAAAAATGCCGAAATGCCACACCAAATGACTCACTGGTACGACTCCAAAGAAACCCAACGACAGGAAAATGGCTGTTCGCATTACGAGGTACTTTGGGGTGCTGAATGTGGGCGTGAGACTAACGACAAACGTGATGGCAGCCATCACCGAAATAGTCGTGAGATAGAGCCGTAGAATCCACGGGTGGCAGTAGAAGGAGTAGTAGATCATTGGATAAAAGGAACCTGCAATGAGAACTGTGATCCCAGCGTAGTCCAAGCGCGAGAGGAAGAAGTACACAGGCTTGCTATGAACGAAGAGCAGGTGGAACAAGGCACTACACGTGAGACAGATCACAGCGCTCATCATAAACACAAAGATGGGCCAGTGTGGCACGTGGTGCGTATCCACACTCGATATGATCTGTAACCCGTTCTTCACGCTGTCCGCTAAGCCATTTAATTCTTCCAACGCATATTTCATCGTCAGATCGGCCCCCACTTGATTCGCCACACCCTGAAGAAATGACGAAAAGCCTTCGACGCGATGATTAAGCTGTTCCGTTAGCGAATGCATTTGGCTGTAATCCTTGACGTGACTCAGACGGTCCTTCATCAGCACTAGCTCGTCCTTGATTAGTTCCATCTGCAGCGCTACGCTCTCCGAGAAACCCACCACATTCGACTCCAAGATATCGTGGAATCGCTCCAAACTCGGAATTTGATGCAAACTGTGCTCAAAAATGGCACGTGCTACTTCATAATACTGCTTATCCGGGACTGTCGACCGTGGCGGTGGACAATAATTCGGCAGACACGTCGCCAAGAACATGCGTCCTGTGTGATGACCACCATCTAGATAGAGACCTGGACTCTGCATAGCATTGCACCAAACTTGAGGAAGTATCATTGATGCCTCGTCGTTGCTGCGCGTCTGAAGCGCATCGCTGGAGACTGCGAGGTAGAACATAAGCGATATGAAGATGAGCGAGCCGACGATATGCGTCCACACATTAAGCGTCTCATTGTGTAACTCAAAGAGCGAGAGGATGCAATCGCGCACAGAGTAGTTGAGTCGATATCCAGAACGAATGTATGAATTGTCTGCGAGATACGCAAAGCCTTCCTGGTGCAGGCGTTCGAACGTGTGGAGTCTACTAACTGTCGTGATGGTGGTGGTCATCACAGGTTTCGTACATTTTGTGGTCACGCTCTCCACCTTGACAGATCCAGCAACAGCACCTGCGCCAGTGTTCTTCATCTGTTTCTGCTGCATGCGTGCACTGCGGCGCAACACCAAATGTTCCGTTTCCATCTGTTCTTCGCACACGTTCTCGATTGCTGGCAAGTACGAGAATAGCTCCTCCACCTAGAAGCACCACAGGCTGTACTAGTAAATTATAATACCGATTTCTGACACTCTTTCATCACTTTCTCATCCCAATTAGCCAATCAGATGAAGTCATTTCAGTATATCAATGACGCAGCAGCAATAGATAACGGCGGTACAGTAAGAAACGGTAATAAAAACGGTGTATGTCACAAGTCTTCCGTTTCTGAAGTTTAAAGTTTGGTTACTGACGTACTGGTGACCATCCAGTGTGTGTGTGCACTTCCATACATCAATTCTTTTACCAGCATATTTGTCAATCTCAACCAGGAAAAGCACAAGAATCTCATTAGATCGAGAACAATTTCTTCCTTTTCGTTCTGAAGAAATGGATCTTGAATCTAAGTTATAGCCAATCAGATCATCTTTATAATTTATAGCCAATAAAACTATTCATCTATTCTTATTCTGACACGGATTGGTCAAATATCGATCTTCCCTAGTTTCTTGTGATCTTCCTTTGTACCTACCTACCTTGTATAAAAATCAGATAAATCCCCCACAAGAAGCGCATCAAGAAACAGAGAAGACAGCGAAAGCAAATGGAAGCCACTAAACCCCTGCAGAATTTGTTGGAGAAACTCCAAGCGCGACTCGCCAAAGTTGAAGCCAAGGTCGGCCTGGCCTCTGGTAGTGATTCCCCCTTGGCCCCCTCCAGCCCCACCGCTACGAATGCTGCTGCACCCGCCGCAGCCGTGGAGTTATCGCCGCAACTTGTCGCATACGACGAGTACGTGGCGCAATACCTGCCCCCGTTCCTCACGGCCAGCGCTAAACTCGGCGATGAGACCAAGAAGCTCGGGGAGATCACAGAAAAAGCCTTCGCAGCGCAGCGATCGTATCTTCTGATGGCGAGTCAGTGTAAGAAGCCGGCGTCGCCCAATCCGGAGCATCTGAAGGAGCTGCAGGCGTGCTTGAAGGAGATCAACAGCCTTCGTGACAACCGTAGTGCGTTCACCAACCATCAGAACATGGTCAACGAAGGTATCCAAGCGCTCGGATGGCTCTGTGTAGAGCCAGCACCAAAACCCTTCATCGAATCGTACGTTGGTGGCTCCGATTTTTGGGGCAACAAGATCCGTGTGCAGTACAAGACCACGGATCCGGACCAAATTGATTTTGTGACGACATTCAAGAACATCTTGACGGAACTCATGGCATACGTGAAGGCCCACCATACTACGGGGGTGACCTGGAACCCGAAGGGCGGAGATTCTAGTTCCTATGCACCAGGCGCTGCCGCTTCAGCGTCAGCTCCAAAGGCCAGCGCTCCTGCTGCAGGTGGCGGTATAAACAGCGTCTTTGCTGGCATTCGATCGATTGACCAGAGCAGTGGAAAGACCGCTGGGCTGAAGAAAGTCACCAAGGAAATGCAAACGTGGCGTCAGGAATATGAGGGCGGCGACGCTTCCAAGCCAGCATCTGCGCCAAAGAAGACTCCGGTCGCTGCACCTGCTGCCCCTAAGGTTGCAAAGCCTCCGGTCTGCGAACAGCGCAATGGCAACTGGCAGATTGAGTATCAAACGTCACCCTCGCCACTCACTGTTTCCGATATTAACATGAAGCAACAAGTGTACATTTTCGGTTGTGAAGGCGCGACAATTCTGCTGGAAGGAAAGGCGAAGAACATTGTTTTTGACAGTTGCAAGAAGACCAAGTTGATCTTTGACAACGCCGTGTCCAGTATCGAGATCGTCAACTCCAAGAACGTCCAGGTGCAATGCAAGGGCAAGGTCCCATCCGTCGCGATTGATAAGACCGATGGCTGCCTCGTGTACATCTCGTGGGAGGGTCGTGACGTGCAATTCGTCACATCCAAGAGTTCGGAGATGAACGTCGCATTCCCAACGGCGGCGGGCAGCGACGACTACGTGGAGAAGCCGATCCCAGAGCAATTCGTGCACAAAATCACGGACGATCTCACCATCTCGTCGGATGTTTCAGATCTCTACACGCATTAGAAATCACTCGCATGCGTGCATGTCTTCGGCTGTTTAAGCTGTTTTTTTCTTTTAAATCCAATTACCAAGTGATTTTGTTTCCCTACATGTATCCACCTCTGACTTATTTAGATCTATGCACGCAAAACTACTTTCATTATCAATTGAAGAGTCGCGATGCCACCAAAACATGCAGCAGTCGCCGTGGCGCCCCCTGCACCAACACCAGCTTCCGCCGTGTCAGCACCTGAGCCAGATGATTCAGCTCAACCTCCAGACACAGAGCCAATCAAATGCCCCTATCTCATCTCCTTTGACGATCTCACGTACATTTTACAAGGAGAAACATCGATGGAGCGCTGTCTGCGTTTGCAAAGTGCTCTCCATGTGAGCCACTACGACACCAACCCACGCACGTCCGTGTGGGTGGATTTCTGCTTCGGTGTGCTTTGGTTCGCGCACGAGGAAGCTCAATTTCCACCAGAAAAGGTACTCGTGGCACTCACGCTCACCAACGATCTCTTCACGTTCGCTACCACCACAACACAAGCCGATCCACCGTCAACAAATGATAAATTTCCAACATTGGAAGCCACATACGACGAATTTCGCCAACGTGTTCGTTCTCTTGAAAACTTCTCCACCGTCAACGTTGCCCAAATCGTCAAGTTCCTTTCATCTACTTTCTTCCGCCACTTTTACGCATATCAGCACGTTTTCCAGGCTCAGCGACCCTCAGTTACACGTGAATTGGAGGTGTTCGTAGAGATTCCATTCCCTCCACAGCCACTAGCGACCGCCACACTACAGACGGAATAATACGCAAATTTGGAAGTGAGCAATAAATGGACTTGTCTCTGTTGGCCTCTTATGTTTTCTTTCTTGCGTACTTGACTGGAATCGTCCCAGTGGTTCTACGACGCATGGAACTATTATAATCTACTCAGTGTTTAAACAATCGTGTCACGCTGTTCATATCCACGTCCTTGAGGGAGTTGATCGTGCCGTTGAGGATGATGAACGAGCCTACAATCTGCGTCGTACGAATGGTTAGTCCGCGGGGGAAAAGTACAGCGAGTGTGGCGGCTGTCACGAAGCGTGCACGGGCAGGGATCGTCTGCGGAACGCGTGACTCCGAATGACGGATGAAATCGTTCATGTGCGCCACGTACGACTTCTGAGGGTTCATGAGCTTCATTGTCGAGAGATTATGTGGCACATGCGAGAAATAGCCAGCCACAACACCGGCCATCATACTCCCAATGGCGTTCTTCATCACCGGACTCGTCGAGATCGGAATACGCTCCTCAAAATAGTCGGACAACTGGTTTAGACCGATACCGAAAACCACTTCACGCACACACCGAGGCACAAGCCCACGCATCCATCGTGTGAGAAGCGATTCTGGATTCATGTGACCCGCGTTGAATGCTTCCAGCAAACTGCTGACAGGCGTCATGATAATGCCCGGTGCCACAACCTCCGCGAGCCGCACGACCTGAGGATTGTCGTACTGATCGGCATCCACGTTCTTCTCCAGCAAATGGCGAATTCCCTTGAAGCCGTTGATGTAAACTACACGCGTGGGGATCTGCATACCCATGTTGGGGAACATCTGCGTCACCGGCTGACCCGTCAGACGGGCGTTCAAGAGCGAGTTCATGCCGCTTCGGTAGAAACTCTCGACAGCCGCAGCGACAGACGTGGCAAAGTATGGCGTGGGCTTGGCGTGTTGCTCCAGCAGTGGCGTCTGCAGCAGCCATGCTTGTCGACGGATCTCCTTCGTGAGCGACTGAATTACCTCACGCGAAGCGTCGCGGTCGTCCAGTACCTCCAAGAGATCCGAGGATTCCACCACGTAGCCATTTACTGGTGTGATGCACCGGTAGGTCACCCCTGCGGGGTCCTGTACGACGGCATGATTCGCACCCACGGCCTCTCCAGCAGAGAACGTCCCGAGCATGTGCATTTGCCCGCCGATGTCCTTAGTGCTTTCCATGCGCCCCTGTGCGATGACGAGCAGCTCCTTTTGTGGTTCTCCTTGGTGATAAACCACCTTGCCCTTCGGATAAGAGACGTGCCGCGCCCGTGCACAAATTTTACGCAGCGTCGCTTCTGTACACTGCGAGAACATCCCGGAGGAAGCGGTCCAATGCACGCAGTCATCCATTTTCTCCTCTCGTTTGCTTGCCAGCTCACACGCACACACAAGTTGGACGAAATCGGCTGAAGTGGCAATGGGAACAAAACTCAGCCAAGTGCCGTTTGTGCAACACAAGCGGGTTGATACACTCACGGGTTTGGGTTGTTGGTAATATGGGTGGAGTGTATGACGCCTGTTAAATGGGTTGGATGACGTATACTACTTCAAAACCCACCCACCCACCCACTCATCTGCTTCTCACCCTTTTGTTTAGATGCGCAGAGGGTTGAATGCTCAATCGGCAAAGTGGAGATGCGTTCAGATTCGTGGGGAGAGAGTTGACTCACTTTCTTCTCTTTAGGAGAGTGGGATGATGGACTCCCCAAGCACCATAAGTACACCATTATCCACGTTCAGGGTGCAGTGTGACTCGCAGTTGCCGTGGACTGATTATTTGTGAGCGCCCAGCAGTCGCTACCGTCACTGGTTTTCGTCGTGGTGTTTTCCGCAATTGCGATCCTGAGCGGCTGCTAACTGTTTGTGTCGGCGGCAGAATGGGCGGAAGCATCGTCCGTGTGATCTCCTCCGATACACTTGCATCCGCAGATGAACCATACTCCTCTTCTCCGCTTTCGTGTTGCTGATGATGGAGGTACCCGGATCGACGTCGTGTGGAATTGCGACGACCACTACGTTCGCTTTCTTGTCGTAACTGCTGTACATCCTCTACCACAGGCGCGGCGGCAATCTCACGTTTGCGCTCACGCGCATCGTAGTCCACGCGGAATTTCCACGGCCGCCTGCTGAGCTCCATGTCGCCCTGCATCAGCACGCCGAGGCACTCACCCGTTAGCGTCCAAATCTTGACGCGACGATCGAATGACGAGGTGACGAAGCTCGTGGGTTCCTGAATCATCTGGATGGAATAGACCACGTCATCATGCGCTTGCCATTGGTACAAACATCGTACGCAGTTCTCTGTCAGCAGCGGCATCCCATTCAGGAAGAAAAAGGACGCGAGGGGATCGCGGGCGAGGAATGCCGCCCACTCCGGTCCATTTTTGGTCTTGCGGACCATTCCAGCAGCATTTACGCGCAGATTACGCTGTGGATTTGCACATTCGACCGGTTTATCGAGTCGTCTCAACCCAAACGAATCTTCAAGTTGCAGCAGCAAGGGCAGAATGTTCCAGACAACAATTGCTCCTTTATCATCTCCTGCAATCACCAAATAGGACCCGAACGAGGACGAATGGGTTCGTGTCTTGTGCGTCGTGAAGCAATTGACTGAAGCGATGCCGCCACCAACATTCTGTGCGCGCTGATTGCGGAACCGATAAACACATTTGCATTTAAATCGTGACGGACGCATCCCCCAAAAGCACAAGTTCCCTGAGTTATCACTGGCGAGTAACAGTGGAAATGGATCCAGAAACTGCAGCGCCAGGATCCCACTGACGTGGCCAATGCATGTCCCATCGAGGCGTCCAAACTCATAGTCCCAGATCTGAAGAGAACTGTCAGACGATCCAGAGGCGATCAAGGACAAATTATAGGAGAAATTCAGTGACGTGATGTCGGCAGAGTGGCCACCATGCATGCGTCGAAGTAAAACGCCGCGCTCAGAGTCGCTCTCGTCGTGAATATTGATGCAGCCGTCCCATGACACACTGATCACTGCCATGTATTCTGCACAATAGCAAAGACGAGACACCTCGGTAATATGGGAGCGATTCTCCACTTCAGGATATGCAAACGATTTCATTTGAGAGCCATTGAGATAGTCGAAAACCTGGATGCTGCCACCTGCGAGTGAAGAGAGCATCATAATAACGAAAGATGAAATCTTACTTAAACTGTTTGTGTTGCGTACCGTGGTCGCCGACAATGAACTTTCTCTCTCGAAAGTCGAGACACAGTGCTGTAAGATCCGTTGAGCTCAGTCCTCTGCAACTCATTCAGCTTAGATTTCAGATAGCTGTGAAATTCTGTGGAATATTTACAAATGTGCTCTTACCGGTACACGCGGATCAGCTTTCCGAGCCGTGCATCCCAGATTTTGACGTCTCTCCCTGCCGCAGTGATGAATGAGAGAGATGTGGAATTATACAGCGCGATGAACACAGGATGGTCATCTGTCAGCTCTGGATTTTCCAATTTCTCGTAGTCAAATTTCGTCAACTGACACAAAGTGAATATGAGCGAGGAGAACACACTTTGGAATTACAGAAAGTACAAGACAATGCTAACCTTTTTCCCAGCAGCTACGATGCGTTTTTCAGATGTGACAGAGATGATGTTCTTGACTTCGCCCATGTTTTCCGCTGTGAAGGTCTGCATGCACGCAAAGTTTCGGATATCCCAGACCTTGAAGATTCCATCCACGTCCGCTGTAACAATCTGAGGCGTGTCCGGAATGATTTCCACTCCACACAAACTGTTACTATGGCCATGAAGACGCAAAATGAGCTGGTCAACATACGGATTCCAAACCAGCGCGTCAAAGTCGAAGCCTGCAGAGACAAGGAATCGATATTCTGGCGAATACGCCAATGATCGGACGCCTTTGTCATGGCCATCCAACTGTTGCTTGTGCTTTCCCGTGTGGACATCCCAGAGTCGTATCGTACGGTCCATACTCGCTGATGCGAGAGATTCTAACGTCGGAAGCTATTATAGCAAAAGTATGAGAGAGCGAACACCAATCACGTCGAGAAGAAACGCTAGTGGATCCTCTTACGTTGAGCAAATCGAGGACGATATCGTCGTGTGACCGCGCAAGCAATCGTCCATTGACTTCGCCCCCCATGTGATGTTTCTCCTCCATCCGCTCGGCATCCCACACGTACACAACACCACTGACTCCTGCAGAAAAGAGTGTAGTCGATTCTGGATACCATTTCACGCAGTTTTGAGACGTCGGAGTGTGGCAGCTCTTCAACAAACGAAGGGTAGAGTCATCATAGAAGCGGAACTGTAGATCTGAAGAGGCAAGAACGTATTGGTTGTGCTAAATGACAGAAGCAATTGCTGCAGTCAGAAAAGATACTTCAGCTGGCTCATTCGTGAGAGAGTGGCTGAGCGGGTAATATAACTGACCTTTGGGAGATGTTCCGCACATTGAACAAATCCATCAGGAGATCTCACAGTCCGAATCAGCTCGCAGTTGGTGTTGTAGATCTTTAGCAATGGGCTGCAATTCTCTACAAGCGCAATAACATCGTTTCCCGGAAAATAGTATATCTACATGGTGTTGTATGTTAACAGATTTCATACCAAAACGAAAAGCAAACATGAGACTGAGGTTTCTTACGTGGTCTATGAAGGTGCTGTGCTTGGACGCATCTTCCCATGGTACGTAATGATAATGTTGAATCGAGTTGGGCTGGTGATTTTTCACTGTCAATCCTGTGTCAACGATGAAGGACGTAAATTCCTCCCATTCCATAGAGCCGTCACCGTTGATGTCGATCTGCGCGAACAACTCGCACAAGTTGGCGACGAGCTGCTGCTCCGAGAGATTGCGTAATCGTGAGTTTTCTTCGCTATTGGGGGAACTCTGCACAAATCGCATCATGACGTAGACGAACTCAGAGATTGAAAGGCCATCCTCGTGCTGCTGGAATTCCTTGCGAAGAGAACTAACCTAAAGAATGTTATCCAGCATGTTAGTAAACCAATGTGAGCACTCATGTCATCCTACTTTATCTATCATTTTTTTAAATGCACGTACTTTTGCCATGTCCATCATCATCATGATGTCCATCGTGAACCCTTTTTCGGGGTCATATTCGTATGGGCGCGCATTGAACTCCCGGTAGCTCCTGATATATTCAAGCAAAGTGAAGAAAAGCAAAAGCAAATTATGCTGCAAGCTTCGATCTTCTTACTGTTGCACTTCCGTCAGGAATGCCGCAGAGGGCTCCGTTGTAGAACTTCCTTCCATTTATCCGTCGTACTTGGCAAAGAAGCAACCACGAAACGACGCAATACATGGGCGCATACAAGCAACCCCCTCGATAAGAACCACGCCTATACGTATCCATCACATCCAATAACCATACCCTAACCAACTCGTATTTAAGTGCTCCCATAATTTTAACCCGATCCGAGTCTCTATGTAAACCACCCGATTATACCCGAACCAATTGCTGCATCATTGGACAACTTCAACGTCGTTGAGCATTAGTCACGCAACGCAATTATGTTATTTGGTTTTATGCTTCCGCCATATAACAAGCTATTGTTGCTTGTGCACCATGAGACTAGAATGCTCTCATTGCTGCCTTGGCAAGCATGTTGCATGACGTCGTATCCTATGACTTTCCACAACAAAAATTCTGATATTCTTGCAAAGTAAAATACCATTTCTGCTAAATTGTCGCTTGTATGAGCAACATGATATTGAAGCATCCATCGAACTTGTAATGCAAAGAATGGGAGTCCACATACCCAGCAAGATTCACTAAAATATGTGTTTCACTGGTAATCCAATCCATTATCAAAGCTAAATTCAACCGTGATCTGTTAGTATTTAGGTGTTGAATGTTGTAGTATGTACTTAATGGAGAATGCAAAAGTGAGTGTATTTGTTAGTTTTTCTTTACGCTTGTTCTAAGTTGATTCCTAGCCACACAACATACAAAATGCAATATGTAAGTGCTTCATGCGTGTTGGTATTCTAGAACATTCGGTTGAACCGAACATGCTAAAATAACGGTCTCGCATTAACCGCACTTTACGTTTCAAACAAACTTGGTGCAAAAACACTAGGCCGGACAGGGACTCGAACCAGCGACYTCAGGCTTGGAAATTGAACAGTAGACCACTGCACCATAGTGAACTCAATATAAATCAAAGTTAAACTTTTTATATTGATGATTCACTTATGGTGCACACACACGCGAACTTGATCACTTCTAGTATAACTCCACTGCGCGATACAAAACTTACATGATCCACTCGAAATACACACTCACATGCATCCACTGCCTCGACGCATCCCCAACCGTCCAATTTCCATCCCTATGCGATTCTCCGTCCCTTCAAA
>BCKE01000105.1:0-48862 GCA_001600495.1 Pilasporangium apinafurcum
CTGTTGGCCACGCACTATATTTTTGATCTCCCTTAGCGCCTCATCTCTCTCCCTCACTTTCCTTCGCTCTCTCCCTCCAATCGCAAATCTAGATAGATTCATTAGTGGCGGGAGGGTGCTCATGATATTTCGATATTATCCCCAACGACAGATTTTCTTTTTTATACTAAGAACTCGGACTGCATATACTAACCGCGCTATGCACTCCACTCTCACCGTCTGGACGGCGATCCAGTCTACAAAAACGGAGTAGAGCGTCATTTGATCGACGTAGACGTCGATTTGAAGAGAGAGACGTGGTAGCAAGTGGGTGGAAAAGGAAAGATGTTTTTGTGGGTTCTAGAGCACGGAGAGTCCCAATAAGAGGTGCGTCGT
Source organism: Pilasporangium apinafurcum (assembly GCA_001600495.1). Taxonomy (NCBI): domain Eukaryota; phylum Oomycota; class Peronosporomycetes; order Pythiales; family Pythiaceae; genus Pilasporangium; species Pilasporangium apinafurcum. Next base: position 376 of record BCKE01000105.1, read on the forward strand.
GATCTTAGTACATCGTTTAGCTTGCAAGTAAGGGGTAAGCGCAGTATCGGAATGTGCTTGACTTTGTGTTCGAGATCAGACGACATTACATACCTCAAAGTCATTTCAATACATTAAGAGGGAAAATAGTCAGAAATACATAGTTGCATATAAATACATGTGTAAAGGAAGAAAGTAGAAAGATGATTGTAATCCGATTAGGAAAACGTGGATGCAAAGGGAGCTTAGAGGTAGTGCTAGCGAACTAAGTCTTCCATGTAATTCACTTTTCATTTTGCCATCGAGTTGCCACGTCCGCCTACCAACATCCTTGAAGTTCTTCGAATTTTGACCAATCAAAAATCTTACAGTCGACTTTCAGCCAATCATCGTATCGTAAACCAAGTAATCGTCACAGAGCGTACCTCTTCACATGTGGCCTTCGTATAGCCCGTTAACTCGGGCATTATTACCAAGTTAGCGTAGGGTTTACGTCCTGACAGCAGGGTGACATTCTCGATGCCCTTGGTAATAGCACGCTTAAAAATTTGTAAGACTTTTATTAGAGAGGACTATACAGTCACCTCAGGGTGATAAGATCTTTTCTTCACCATATAAACCCTGTATCCTGCTACTGATGTGCATTCCACATTTGTGTTGTCGAGAGTGAATGACTGTGCATATCTTCAAACTTGCAATCCAAGTAATTTGTGTCGAACTGAATGCAATCACATACAAAGCTGAGATGATGGAGATGACTAAGGTTAACTAGTATAGCAAATAATAATCCTACCGAGCGATAAATGAGAGTCTACACGTTAGTTGAGTGCATTGCCTGCTCCAATAATATATTCTCGATCAATTGGTGACTCGCCGTGACATTCATCGCAATAAAGTTCAGCACAAAATTCGTCAGTTCACCCGTCTTCAACACTTGACTTCTATTGCATTCGCTAAAATCTGGAAACAGCCTAAAACACGTTTGTAAAAGCGTATACTCGAACGGAAGTGTCGTTGGCTTTCGAATAATAACGTAACCCTCCCCATGAAAGTGATATCCTGGGGCTGGTTTCTGTGCAAACTCGATCGACTCGAATATCGTGGTCCAGATAACAATCACTCGGTCTTCTTCAATGTACCGCCGTATAACTTGCTTCACACTGAAATCTGCGGTCGTGGCATTGATGTTTTTAATGTCTACTCTAAAACTTTCCAACACCGTATCATCTGTGCTGTCAGGGCTCTATACATTCAACATCACGTGTTATATATTTCAAAAAAATGTAAGCGGGTTCCAATTGCAAAATAACTCTTACCTTTGCGTTTTTTCGATTATAAAATGATTGTGGTAGCCCATCCTTGTTGTGCGCAAAATGGTGCCACACCACTGTCGCTGTCGTGTGCATGTCAAACGGCAGGACCTTTGTCACAAATGTCTCCAAGTATATTCCGTCGGCTCCATCCTCTTTCACGTGGGCTTCGTTGTGCGAGTATTCCATTTGAGCGAGTCCGTTTGCTTCAAAAACAGCGTCAATAGTCGCGTGGCATTTGTCCGCGTCTGCTAGTAGTTGTTTGTACATAACACGATCAGAATCACTGGGAGATGGGTCATGAACTCTTTTCGAGATGTTTCCAAAGCCTAACATTTGACAAGTCTACATAATTGGCCACAGATTCACAAACAACTACGAGTTGGAGGAGGCAGCATAATGCAATTGTCAATCCGCCACAAAGTACGTACACGAGATATTGTTCGCTTGCTGAGAATAGCTTGCAAGCTTTTTGCTATTTTCAATTGTGCTTCCAATACAAGCTTCAAGCGAATATTCTCTCGTTCTGCATCAATCTGCTGATCGTATTGCCGTCGTGCGATATCTTTCCAAATGCTTATTGCCGACGATGGGCCTGAGAGGTCTTCAGTCGAACAATGCTGCACGATAGAATCCTGGCTGTCAGATGAAATGAGTGACTTCAAAGAAGCGCGTTGGCCCAACCGTATAGAGCGAGCATCACATTCATGTGGGGCTTTCTTTAATCGGTTCAACTGCTGCTCCAAGGCATGCACTTGATTACGCAAGTAGATCACTTCCTGCCTCCGCTCATCGCGCGCTTTATTCGGATTACTTTTCGTGTATTTTCTGATCCGTTTGTTTATCTTCGTCGTTAGTGTGACTTGCTGCTGCAATTGCTGGTGACTATTGCCGTTAGGTTTAACACCAAAATTCCCTTCTGTACCAACTTGAGCTATGTCGTCCAACTGGAAGTTAGTTGTAGTCTGCAGGGAGTCAAATTCGCCCGCATCAGTCTGTAGAAGAGCGTCTGCTGCGTTGATTTCCTCTACAAATTCGTCCATAAATGACAGCGACGCGTCGAACATCGTCACTTCATCCTCGTCTTCATTCAAGAACGTCGGCATCTTTGTCATCTGAAATGAAAGCTAAAAGGGTGTATAAACCTACAAATTTTGCTTGTAAAATTAAATTTTCCACCAATCATATGACTTTTTATCAAGCAGATAGGGTAGATTGTCAGATTTGATTCTTCATCTTTCTTTTTGTATAGGTTCCCATAATTATTTTCCACCAATCATATTTCGTAAAAATTGTAAAGTATGCCTGTTAGTTGATACCATCCATTTTTCCCAAAATTTCTGGAACCCCAAACGACACACCAATAACCAATAAGTTGCTTTTGCTGGACGGGGGAACATGCGATATTTACGCGCTAAAGGGATCCGCAAAGCGCTACGGCAGTTCCATTTCCTATGTGGCATCAAACCTCCATATAAGGCATGCAATTTCTGATGAAAACCATAAGCGATGCGAGAGGTTCTAACATATTTGTTTCTGTCACTTCTAGGTGCTGTTGGATGGCAATTTCATTGCCATGTGCATACAAATGAAAGTGGAGATCCGCGACCGCCTGCCGAAGCTGCTGCAGGTGAAAACACACGAATGCGAGTATTTTATTCCCGCTGCTGCTCTGAAAGAGCTGGAGCTTCTCGGTGAAGCCCTGCGTCCAGCATTTGAAGTCGCACAGTCGTTCAAGGTTGTGGAAGTAGATGAAGAACAGAAAGCAAGCGAAGTGAATGTGACAAATGTCATTCAACGCATCATTGGTATGTCCAAGTAGATTGCAATGCGTCTCTGTATAGATTGCTTGAGTCTAAACATGCACTGGTGGTGATGGGGATTACAATAGGTGAGCGGAACGAAAAGAAATTCGTGGTAGCCACGCAAGAAGTAGAGTTGCGAAAGGTGCTGCGTGAGGTGCCTGGTGTGCCGTTGCTCTATCTCAATCGATCAGTGCTGGTATTTGAAGACATTTCCAAAGCGACGTTAGCGATTGTGCGGCAGGAAGAAAAAGCCAAGATGTCGAAATTAGATGTAAACGAGAAGCGGAAACTCGAGCATGTCTACGCCAGCGACGAAAGCGGCGACAGCAAACCACAAAACCAACCACCGCAGCGATTGAAGAAGAAAGCAAAAGGGCCGAATCCATTGTCGGTGAAGAAATCCACCAAGAAGAAAGTGCGATCCAGGGGCAAGAAGCAGAAAGAAAATTGAAAATAATAATGATATTTGGTATGAGGCATTGCTGTTCTAACGGTTCTGACATAGGTTCTTTTCTTTCTTAGAAATCTTTGTCCCACTCACTGCCGTCGTCTGTATACGCTGTGGTCATGTCATCATCCATTATGCCATCAAATTTAGATGTATCCAAAGGATCGGAGAGCTTTGGTTTGTAAGGTGCCAGCTCTTTTTTCTTGTACATGTTGTCCCAGTTGATGGTGCTAAACCATGGATGCGCTCGAATTGCCCTGGCGCCACCATGTGTCACACCCAAGCGTTTCGTCAAATCGCGCTCCAGCAGCTTCGAGATGAGATCACGGCACGGCTCCGTCACCCACGCGGGGAACTGCACGGTCTCCTTAACGATGTTGCGACAGATCTGCATCTGGTCACTTTGACCTGATCCGACAAACGGTGAGTGACCAACAATCATCTCGTAGATGAGCACACCCAACGCCCAGTAGTCAACACCCTTGTTATGGCCTTTACCAAGCACCAATTCTGGAGCCAGGTACTCCGGTGTGCCACAGAGTGTATAGGTGCGGTCTTCGACTTTCTTGGCAAAGCCAAAATCGACCACTTTCAAATATCCCTGCGGATCGATGAGTAAATTTTCTGGCTTAAGATCGCGGTAGATGATGCTACGTTCGTGTAAGTACTCGAGTGCCATCAGCACGTGGGTCGCAAAGAACCGCGCGTGGTCATTTTGCAGTCTTCCTGGGGAGTTCGGAGTGCAGTGTAGGTACGTGAACAGCTCCCCACCTTGGACGAATTCGACTAGCAGATAAAGATTATTCTTGTCCTTGTAGGTCTGGTAGAGCTTGAGAATGAAGGGGTGGCTGCATTGTGCCATGATAGTTTTCTCAGCTAACACATTGTTCTGCTGCTTGTAGGCGACGATATTGGCCTTGTTGAGCACTTTCATCGCATACGGTGTGCCAGTTTTCTTGTGTTTGACCAGTTTCACGCGTCCGAACGTGCCTGAGCCAAGCGTCCGCAGTACTTCTAGTTCCTCCATCGCGATCTGCTCAGCGCGTTCCAATGCGTGTTTGCGTTCGTCAGCTTCCCTGTTCAAAATGTTTTGAATCGGTCCCAGTAGCTCCACGAACTTGGCTTGATTTAGCGACAAGCACTCCAACGCACCATTAGCAATCACATCTGCCTGGCGCGGTTCATTATGCAGTAACGACATCTCGCCAAAGAAATTACCCGCCGACAATGTTGCGATTTGCCGTTGGTTGTTGCCATCACCATTGCTCCCGGAATTGTCAATGGATTTTTTGACGATTGTCGTACCGCTTTTGATAATGTAGAATGTCGTACCTTGTTCACCTTCTCGAATTACATACTCACCGTCCTTGAATGAAACCGGCTCAAGTGCTAGTAAGAGCTTATCTTTTTCGTATGAAGATAAATGTTTGAGGAACGGAATGGATTGGAGCACGCGCATGCTCATATTGCGGTCGATTACCTCGCGCAGGCTGCCCAAGAGATCATCAAACGCCTGTCGGTCCAGCGCAATAAGCGTCACGTCCGTCTCTGCCGTGACATTTGCAGCCCGGGGTTCATGGGTCATCAAAGCACGTTCACCAAAGTAATCCCCATCGCCCAACCGTAGCGCCTCCATGCCGCGGACATCATCGCCCGCATCCGAGCACACGACCGTGCCCGACTTGATAATGTACAAAACGTTGCCTGAGTCGCCTTTCTTGATGATGCGCTCACCTTTGCGAAAGGAAACAACTTGTGCGGCTTCAGCCAATTGTCCGAGTTGGGTCTCAGTCAACGGCTTTAAGAGCGCCACGTTGCGCAGCGCGTTCTTACAGTCACCCAATTGGTCGTTCTGGTTTTTTGCTACCAACCGGCGGAACGTCACACGATCGAGTGCCCACAGTCGTCCAGGTTGGGTACACATAATGGTTGCTGTGCGTGGGCAATTGTAGACCAGCGCTAGCTCTCCAAACGTCGAGCCCTTCTGGGCAGTGCTCACCTGTGTGCCATTCACATGGATGGCGAACATTCCAGATTCGACAACATAAAGGAAATCACCCGTGTCGCCTTCCTTGATGATGACATCGTTGACCGCTGCGGGTTTCTCAACCATCAGCTGCACGATCGTGTCGATATCGGCGCGGTTGATTGTTGCGAAGAGGAAATTGATCAGCAATGCCTGGAGAATGATGTCTTTTGACTCGTTCGACTTCGGAATGGCTGCTATTTCTAATGGCGCGTCAAATTGAACGCTTTCAGCGAAAATGTCGTTCCGCCTTCTCGCTGCGCGTTTTTCGCGCATGATGACACTAACCTTGTGATCTGGAGAAGTAGAACGAATTTATATGGTGAGCATATCCTCTATCAAGGCAAATTGGCGATGGGAATAGTCAAGTTTTACCTCCAACTACATCGGAAGCAGGATCAGCTAGCACTGCATCGAAATCTTTATCTTGCTTGGTGGGGACAGAGTTGATACAGCCCATGGTTGTGTTGTGAAAAATGAAAAAACGGTAAAAGTAATAGCTTTACCCTGGGGGAGGTCACTCGCCGGTGCGGCGTCGTTTAGCAAAGTGAATGAACGACACCGCTAAGGGAAGCAGTTGGTCAACTAACTCGACTGGTGCCGGATTTGGATCGACCCAACTTTCTGATCTGATGCTTTTCAATTTAAAGCGACAAGCGAAATGGTTGTGGTGCTGTCGATGGCTATTCTAGGCATCCATGCGGATCAGAAAAAAAGCGGTTCTTGTCTATTTTTGACGATGAGCTCTCTACTTAGACCGTCGATGTACCGGCAAATACATTGACCAGCAAGTTGAGCATGTGACCACCATATTAGCACGGAAGCAGATGAACTTCGGAAGTTCCATGAACCAATGAAGAATGAGACCAAATTCCTGATTTCCTACAGCTTTTGCATTGCGTCTTTGACATATTGGCGTAAATGGATTGCCTCTTGAATTGCCTTGAACACTTGCCTCAATGCTGCTCTTGTCGGTGATCGCAGTCAAATCCGTTTCGTAACGATTCAATTTTAGAATGGAAATCAGCAAAGACAGTTTGTTTTCTCTTCTATCGTGACGCAGCCATCAAGTAAAGCCTTTGCAGTGCTTTGAAGCAGGATGGACGTTAAGAGATCTCTACTATTACGCTCAAGTATCACTTCCCAGCGAACAGATGATATCAGTGACGATCTCAGCGACGCCGATTATGATTATGGATATGAATCCTCTGTCCTCAGCATCAAGCCAGTGAGTAGGCCTATCCAAGTGTCCAATGATGCATCATTGTCGCCTCGACGCTTGTCCATAGACTGGAACGACTCGGTCGATCGGTCAGGGATGGCTGAATTGTGTCAGTACGTGCAGCATTTGGAGACAGAGAAAAAGGATCTTCTAGCCCAAGTGCATTTCTTACAAGAGCAAGACGGAAAACTACAAATGAAGCTAAAGACATCGATTCAGCGGATCGAAGGGCTTGAGGTAGCGCTGAAAACGGCTGAAGCGAGTCGCTCGATTTGGCAGGACGAAAAACAAGCTATGCTAGCTTTACAGACCGCAGAAACTGAGCGGGTAACTGGATTGGCGGCTCTTCTTCATGAGGCTCAGAAGAAATATGACGAAGCAGAGAAAGCACGACAGCAGGCGGTTTTCCGACTCAGTGCTATGCAGGCAACACTAACAGAAACCACGACTCAGCAACTACTTTCTGAGTCATCAAGCACTCTACTAGGAAAATCGAACGTTGCATCGTTTGATACTAGCGTCAATTTCACACTGGGTGAGCATATAGAGAAGTATAAGCGAGAAATTGAGCTGCTGCGCCAACAACTGGAGCTCAAGGACGAGCACGCAATTGAGAAACAGAAGCGTGCGCTTGATCTTGAGATCCGCAGCCTGCAATTGGAGCACGCGAGCGCGATAGAGAAAGTGAAATTGGAATGTGAGATCCGCCTGAGCGAATGGCGACATGAGGAGGCAGTTCGAGCCAAAGAGATGGAGTGTGCCATGGAAGAAGATCGATACAGTATTCGTCTGGAGATGAAGCACGCCACTCAGCGCGCACAAATCGATCAGCGTGTATCGTTCCTACAGGCACAGTCCGCTCTAGCTGCCCAACAGTCATCATTGGGTTGCCATCATCACTATGGAGAGAGCGATTTTTCCTTTGGTACACTAGACGAAGTACTCGTGCGAATGCAAAAGGATCAGCTGCGCACGCGACGCTTTGAAGCACTCAAGAAATCGCTGCTGATCCGCAATGCCAAGCTCGAAAAAGTAATGAAGGCGTTCTTATGCCGCTGGAAAATCCAGATTTCAACCGAGAAGATCCTGCAACTGAATGCTGTTCTGCATATGCATCGCATCGTCTCGCATCTGAAAAGACGGCAGAAACGCGCGTTCTTTAACGAGTGGAAGGCGCAGATCAAATTGTCGCAAGTGCATGCCTTCCAAAGTCAAGCTCTTAGTTGCTGGAACCGCATGCTTGCCGTCGAACGAATCAACCACGTGTTGCAACAATATGCGGTACGTACTTGTGTTGTCATCATCACTGTCTCCTGCGATGTGTGTCAGATTTGATGCTAAAAAATCTTGTTATATTCGTTTTGTTTGGCAGGTAAAGCGATCTGCATTGTACTTTCACCATTGGCGGGTACAGACTATGCTTACCAGTGGGACAATATTGGAGAACATGGGCGATGCTTCTGGCGGTGATGGGAACAATAATACTATAGTCACCGGGAGTGATGATGTTCGCGCTCTCCAACAAGAGATTGAAAAACTTCATGAGCAGTTGGCATCCGCCAAATCCGAGGCGTGGCGGTACAAGCGACAACTACTCAAGCAATTCCTCTAACTTTCATGTCACTCATTTAATCCCTAAAGTGCAGCTATCCCAATTCCAATCTTTTCATCTTGTTGTATAGAATGAGTTCTCTATTATCGTAGCTTAGCCATACGCCTAATTTGTTTCCTCCTCACTTTGCCAAATAGAGGGTCAAGGGTTCGTATTGTAGTGAATGGAATTTTCATTCCTCGCTTTGGTCGCGTCTTTTTGATCATGGACAATTCGCTCTCCACAATGTTCGCAGAGAAGTTGCTCTTCCTACCGACCACCACACAAAACGACTTCACTTTCGTGCCAAATTCGAGAATGACGGCGCGAATGCCTGTAGAAGGAATGCACTTTCTATGATGGATTTGGCCGAGAGATTCCTGTCATTAAGGTGGCAATAAAGCCAATTGAGTTGATCTTGTTGCAATTGAGAGACAAAGTTGGATGATTGAGAGCGAATGGGCAGCTATACTAGGTGTTAGGAACTCAAAGATTCAGATCATTGTCATGTATTATTAATCTGTGATGATTGGGACAGGAAGTTGACAATATTCTCCACAATTATCCACGATAGCCAGGGTAGCCAGGAGCTGCACCATTCTGCGGAGGTGGCTGCTGATAACTTTGAGCAGGATATCCTTGCGGTGGGTAACCTTGAGGAGCATAGCCTTGCGAATAGCCCTGAGGTGCTCCTTGGGGAGGATATCCGTATCCTTGTTGGGGAGGGTAGCCTTGCGCTGGATATCCCTGCGGAGCATACCCTTGAGGTGCATATCCCTGTGGTGCTTGCTGACCATAGCCGGGGTAACCTTGTGGTGGCTGTTGACCTTGAACTGGATAGCCATGGGGAGCCGGCTGTTGACCCTGAGGGGGAGGAGCTTGTTGTTGTGACTGAGGATTTGCAACTGATGGTGCTGGTTGTGCCGAAGCATCCACTGGTGCGGCACCAGCAGGATGTGGAGCGGCTGCAGACCCCACTGGAGTCGCACCAGGTTCTGCGAACGTCTGGAATGTTGGTGGGATGGATGGATTTGGAGCAATTCCGCGGACTCGCATGTATTGGCAGAGCTGGTTTGGGATTTCCGCTAATGTTTCACTCGTAAGAGCCGCAGGATTCCCAGCGAAGCGACTGTAGGGGACAAATTGGACACTAACAAACGCAAGAAGAGGATTAACATCGCTGTAAAGACTAATCATGTATAGCAATAAACACTCACATATCACGAGTAGCAGTTCGTCCGCGTCGGTCACGGAGGTTGCGACCGTCACCATCCAAGGCAGTCATGGATGAGAAATCAGCTGGCCCCACGCCGATAATCACAATCTGCAGTGAAAACAATATTCACCAATAATTAACCACACTGTCGATATTCGTATGTATACACTGGAGAAGTTACCGAAAGTGGCGTAGTGTTGGCAGCTTGAACCAGCGCATCAATGGTGTCAGGCATGTCCATAATTGCACCGTCTAAAAGAACACCAAAGATGAAACTTTAGTTTTCAACGTACAAGGTTACCTAAGTACTTCGACAACTGTACCTGTGATGATGAGCAAAACGAAGTACTTTTGCGTCCGTGGATCACTCATACGGTTAGCAATTTGCATTGTCTGGATAATGATACTGCAAGCAACATCAGGGACAGGAAAGTGAGGAAGTCAATAAACAAGGATAATCCATCTTTTTAGATACGCGCAACTTACGGAGCGAAGCAGGTGGGACCGTGCAGCTGGATATGACCAAGGGACGCCGTGTACAGCTGGGGGGGAATAGAGTCATGAGGTTAGTGATGAATATGTGAAGCATGCCATGCTATGTAAGAAAGTGTGCCATACCTGCAGAATACCTTGAGCCATGTAAACTTCAGGATTTGAAGGGTTCAAATTCAATGGAAAGCAGTGATCGACAGCGTGTGCTCCAGGTGGAATGCCACCAAAGCCGTACACAGGAATCATCTTGTCGTGGTCATACTCCTGGAGAATAGATGCTGTAGCTGAAATGGCGTGTTGGTACTATTACAGTTACATCAACATTATCCAATTATAAGGACACAATCGAACAATGACTTATCGATCCAGGGATACGAAAATGATGGGTATCTTACTTGATTTGGTCCACGAGGATCGATATAGTGAAGGCTGAAGGAGAAAGAATGCGAGTGATGAGAAACAATGCTACAAGTTATTAATATAATACGCAATGTTACCTTCTTGGATCGTGAGGAGGGCCATTCGAAGCAGTGTAATCAATACCAACGATCAAACTCATCTCTAATCCACCACGAACTACACAAATAGAAGTTAAACCACACGATATCGTCATTAAGCAACCATCGACAGAAGTTAATATGAAATGAACATTCGACTCTATACTTACGGTAATCGACGAAAGTGTGCTGGCGGAAGAGTTGCAACTCCACAATCGTCAACAGCCCGGCATTCGTGTACTTTTTCCCCTTCTTGCGTTGTAGTTCTTCGTTATTCAGCACCAGATTGCGACCAATGTGCGATTGTAGCTCCTCCAGAGTCGTATTGACCTGACCAATCAATCTTGCTTTTCCAATAGTCTCTTCATCAAATACTTGAAAGCACAATGGACGCTTGTAGTCGCCGTTACAGAGCTGTTGCACCGAGATTTCAAATGATCTCCAGTTCGGATTGAGGTTATTGTCGATCGTCTCAGTTTTATACACTTGCATAAGCGTGTTATCCGGACGGAAGCGATTGATCACCAGAAAGGGATCACTCTTGCTGAAAAATCCATCCAAATTTGGGAGGTTTGACCCCGAGAACCGCACACGTAGTGCTTCGCTCGACGATTTGACCTCTTCGGCGCGCACCAACAGTCCGCCCTGATGCTTTGAACTCTGTTTCCCACGCGTCAACAGAAACGTTCCACTTTGTCCAGGAGCACCCATGAGCTTTCCCAGCGAAAATTCCGCACCGCCGATGAAATCCTGGTGCGAGAGCTTGCTGGATTTGCTGTCTTCATCGTAAATTTCCACCTTAAATTCCTGCTGGAGCTCGAAATAGTAGTCCACCATAAAGAGTTTCGCCCATTTTGGGTTTAGATCGTCCTTTAGTGCTTCCGTGCGACCCAACTCACGCCAATTCCCACCCTCTACTCATGGTCAGAGATTCCAACTGTTAGTACCAACGATCCACATTAGCAAGCCACAATTCTACAATGGAATACCTCGAACAAACAGCACAGCTAAGGGGTCGGATTTCGAGATGATATCGCGGTCTTTTAAATTCTTGGCGCTCAGCGAGAGTTCTATTTTGGATGTAGGCTGGTACTGGCGCTGCTGATATGCTGTGGATGGCTGCATATACATTCTTGCTTCGTTGTTTTGCTTAGCTCTTGTGACTTCTTCCCCTTTTGACTCTCTTCCTTCTTGCTAATCTCTCCTTCAACGGCAGAGTGTTGGTCACTGCACCCATTCCCCCCTCCAGAAAATCCAGTGATTGGGTTTTATTGGACTATGGCGTTGGATGAGGATTTACTGGAGATTATCAAAATACGGCTTAACCATGTGGACAAATTTGAAAAATCTGTCGACTCCCCTACTGTCCACGGATACTTTTCCTACCCTCTATTCTCTTCCTACATTCTTTTCTTCCCGTCGTGACTCTGGCGGTCTTGGAAGTCCATATAGGAGACACATAGCGAGTGTAAGGATGTTCTTTGATGCATTCACTTCTCGCTCCCACGTGATTCTGCACTCGCTATTGTTACAGCAGAGAACTTGGCGGGAAAACTTAACGCTTGCGCTTTTATCAGCCTTTTTCGTCAGAAATGGCGTCTCCTCAAGCTGCTAGTAGCACTTGGAACATCGCTAACTCGTGCAGTACTCGTCGATTTGCAGCACGATCGCGCGCTTTGCCAGCTCACGTGTGAATCGCTTCACAGGTCTGTGCGCGTGACCTTTGACGAAGTCCTGTTGACTCCAGTCACCATGGTCAATGCAAACCTGAGAACTTGGTGTGGGTACCAACCGCTTTGCCAGATGTACCAACGTCTTCCGACTAAATCTGAACCGAAGGAAACGCCATTTACGAAATGGATGCTTTGCACAAAAGCTTACCAAGAAGTCGAGATGTCTCCACACATACTTGACGTTTGTCATATACTGCTCATACAACGCTGTCTTGAATGAAGGCATCTCCCGGATAATCCTTTTGTACTCATATTCTCTCTTCTTCAAGTTCTCGTGCCAGAATGTACACTTGTTCATTCCGGCGAGATGTCTGTACTCTCGCGTAGATATTTGTTGAACATTGTATCGCTGGTTACTGGCTCGCTTGCATTGAATACCGTGGTTGTGTCTTCTCTTCCTTTTTTTCTTCCGCTTCTTTCGTCGTTTCTGCTTTGACTCCTTCGCTTGACTTTGGTTGAGTATCCTTCCGTTGCATTTCGCTTGACTCTACACGAATGACAGTGTGAAGCGACCGCGTGCCAGGGTCGATTCCAACGACAGTATTGAGAACGTAGTTGTCAGGAGATACCGTCATATTTTCGTCTTTCTCTTTCACGAGATGCTGCTGGAAGTGTTCATTCTTGAAAAAAATATTTCTAGCAACGTTGACATCTCTGTCAGTGAGGACACTCCAAGACTTTCTAATACCAAGCATCTTGTTGACAAGTTGCTTCCGTTCCTTCGTTGGATACAATCTCATCTTCAAGATGCTGTTTGGACTTGGTTTATCTATCTTGCACTGTTCGATCCTTTTGGGGATCGAAGATCAGAGTCTTTTGAGCATTCCTGCCTTCCTTCTGTTTCTTCTCACAACGAAGACGTTAACATAAGATGAGAGGCGTTCTCTTGCTTCCATGTCTTCATTCTTGTCTTGATGAAGCTGTTGGTCAACGTGAACCACGATTTGGATGCTATGCTCTTTACATATTTGTGCGAGGAGTCCATACTCAAATCGGTCTTGGATGGTAACCACAATTCTCGAGATCTGCTTTTTATATGCCATTTCTACCAATCTGGACAGTCCTGACTTACTGTCCTTGACTGGAACCAATGTCCATCTCCTCAGGCATGCACTGTCATCGACTTACAACCTTTCTTGAGAAGAAGGGTAGTGGAGAAAAGATCTCATCAAGGAGAATTGAAATAAATATCTGTTTCTATCGATAGGGAGAAGAAAAGCAGATCAAAGTATATCCCATTGGTGGGAGAAATGAGGGAATAAAGGTTACTAAATGCAATTCTTCTGCACCGTTCCTTCGCTTAAGTGACAGGAAGTTCTGCGCAGCGTAAGAAGGCAGGTATATCCTAATAATTTATTGCATGAATGTGGACCGACATTATATTAAATGAATACATTCACCCAATTTCAACGTATGCAAAGCCATATGTCGTGTGTGGAATCTGGAGTTGAATCATTATGAGCGACCTGATTCACTGTCGGTGAGTATCTAAATTGCAGGGCTGTAAAATTTGTGTGGCCAGTCGACCAGCTTCTTCACATGCATGAAGACAAGAAAATCCACCGATCATGCCACAGTGTAAAAAGAGTAACTGCTCTGGACATTTTCATTGATATCGACATTGTGGCAAAATAGTGGACTAGATATTCATCATTCGTTTTTTTCGCCCTCCAGAACTACCTCAAGGTGAATCTTCATTATGCTGGATCGGACATAAAGACAACTTCGACGAAACGAATTGCGGGTATTGTTGTCCCAGTAACAAAAATTTCAAGACCTATTGTGAAGTTGCTTACACCGAAGCAAGCATTTTTGGCGGCCGCGTGTCAAAAAAGTACTGTGGACAACTGTAGGTCAAACTTATTAGGATGGGAGTCAATACCTGAGCCAATAGTGTCACAGATCTACTATATGCATTGTCTACATCATTAGAAGTAGAAAAAAGCATTATGTGGGCATCTTCGTGAAACACGAGCATCCCTTCAAGCAAACACAACAATTGAAACATTTGCCATGGATACAGTGCAATTGAGCGATTGATATAACGTAGATTGAAAACAGCACAGTCACGTGTAATACAAACTCGCGCTATTTCTGTGTTGTTGTTGTTCTCGGCGCTGATAACAATTCTTGTAGCTGTGCCACAGAGAGTGGTTTTTCCATTTGCGCTATCTCTGGTTCACGCAGAAGAGCGTGACTATACATCCCCAGAGGCGTGGCGAGATTCGTGACAGCAAATAAACTCTGTCTCGCGTTTGGTAACACGGAATCTGCATGTACTATCGTCCTACGGAAAGGCACCACTATTAGTTGTCATTCTATAGTGCAAAAGATTTGGCTGGCGTCAGATGAGCCAGACAAGCAGAGCCTCTTGCAAGAAAATTATAGATATACTCTACCGTTGCGTGGTCAATATCGACGTCGTAGAGCCGCTACCTTCATTCAGCGACATCCAAAGCCGCAACATGCGCATTCGTGCGTCCTCTCGTTTCATTGTTCTCACATCTTCCTTCGCGTCTAATCAATCATCCAACCACAATCGCCAACGGTTATAAGATCATTGATTGGATAAAACAGATATATAAGCGATGATAATTGGCTAATATAATGAGACTCTAACAATTGTGAAACGTCAAACAACGAACTTCAAACACACAATCAAGGCGCGCAGACGAGTGGTTGCAGATCGCAGATAGCACCTCCTTACTGCATGAGCTCAGGAGTAAGAAGCTTCTATGCAGTAGAAGACCTAAGTATGCGTGGATGCAGTTGTGACCGTCAAGGATGCTCCCAGGAGGGTAGGAACGTGCGTACGAGCGAAGAAAGGGTGACCCTCTGGGCTATCAGTCGTCAGAATCAACAAAAAAAATCACAAAACAAACGTACAATGAAAAGAAATAACTATGCGACCAATGTTGACATCACTCAAGAGTACTAAAATATTGAACTGGTCGCTCACTAATGGATGCGTCTTGGCGAACGATGAAACGTGGATCTAGGGTGACATCAGTAGCTATCATTCTTCACCTTACCACCTACTGCTCACTTTGAAACTTCGGAGCTCTGACGTAATGGAGACGGCACTGTACGTAGCTACAACGGTCTCTTCGTTCTGTTTGGTTGTGAGCCCAGGTTTAGATATCTACCACATTCACAAGGCGAAATGCACCGGAGATACCTCGGTGCTGCCCATTGTCTCTATCTTTGGCAACTGCTACCTCTGGTACATCAATCATTTTACAAGCTTTACCCCGATGCCCTCACATCTAACACTTTGTCTTCTACTTGCATACCAGGGGCATCTATGGATGCCAGACGGGAGAGTGGTTCCCATTGGTGGCAGTATCGATTTATGGTGTGACGGCGGCCGTCATTTTCGTCGCAGTGTACTATCGATACTCCATTGAACGCGGCTACATCCGCAAACTCTGTGGCAGTGTCTTACTCGGCGTGGGTATTGTCACTGTATATGTGGTGGTAGCTCGGTCAGGCGTGACGAACCAGAACAAGGACCAAATTATCGACATCACCGGGTATATCGCCATGGCGGTCAACATCGCTTTATATGCGTCTCCTCTTGAGACGGTCAAATATGTTGTCCAAACGAAATCGGCGGTCTCTATGCCTGCTGCTTTTTGCGTCGTAGCACTCGTGAACAGTGTATTCTGGGTGGGGACAGCTATTATTGATAACAATATGTACATCCTGATACCGAACGTTATCGGTGTCGCGCTTGCGCTTGTGCAAGTCATGCTGTGTTGGGTCTACAGACCAGGTCGCACTAGGATGGCAGTGTCTGAAGCACAGGATGAAGGAAGTATCATCAAGAGTGCGCGTTCATTGCAAATCGAGCCAATGCAGGCGAGTCCAATTGCCTACGAAGCAGTCCACTCGCCGTCGGTGCTACAACAAGCATAGGTTGAGGGTTCAACTGGTGTCTATTTCCTATTAGTAGACATAAAGTGCATGACTTTTCCCGTCAGTATCAATAGGAAAAGCATAAGTACATTATGTCGGGAAAGTGGTCAATATCGACATCGTAGAGTCGCTACTTTCATTCAGCGACATCCAAAGTCGCAACATGCGCATTCATGTGTCCTCTCACATCCTCCTTCGCATTTAATCAACTACAATCACCAGCAGCTCTACGAGCATTAATTGGACAATACATAGATAAGCGACAATAATTGGCTAATACAATGAGATTCCTACAACTGTGAAACGTCAAATGATGAACTTCAAACACATAATCAACATCCTCCATTTCTCATATCGATAGAATATACTTTGACGTGTTTTTTAAGCGAAGCAATCCCTATCGATAGAAGCAAAAATTTGTCTCGATTTCTCCACAATGAGCTCTTTTCAGCGCCATTCTTCTCTTCAAGAACGGATGTGAAGCAATGACGTTAAAGCAAGGCATCAAGAGCAACGCTCATGTGGTCTCACTACAAGTTCAAGAAGTTACTGAGATACAAAATGGAAAGGACTGAAGGAAGGATGATCGGATGTGAGGAACAGTATACAGCAAAGACTTGTTCTCATAGTCCAGGTTTCGGAGATGGCTACTCTGCGATTGTCTAGTCTTGATTAGCTTTTGCTGGTCAGTTCGGACCCAAACGAAAAACAGAAAGCCCTCCCTGAGGTACTCGTATTTCGGTATCTCGCATGATCTCTTGACGGCAAATCACTTTAAAAATCTACCCTTTATAAACATACATGCTATGCACAAATGTTTTCTATGTGGTGTTGTTTGGTTTGATGCCGATGAAATGGTTTGATGCCGATGAAATGGTTTCTGATATATCATCTAGGCTTGAAGGAGGTCCTTTACTCGCTGCATGTCGGTCGCCAGTTCTCGCCATCGTTCTTGTTTGAGGGATTCTGCGTTTGGACCGGTGAAGACAATCTGCTCGAGATCTTTCTCTGCGGATCCGGCCACCGCTAGCAAATCTGACGCGGAGATCAATCCTTTTTCGTATGCAATAACTGCTGCACCCGCATAAGTTGTAAAGAAATGAACTCCTTGGCTGTACAGTGAATGCGTACACACAGTTCGTCACATGTATGCACTCAGAATGGTATGAAAGTTTGCAAAGAAAACCAACCTGGCATAGATTGCCTTTTCGACTCCATCTCCTGTTTTCTTGAACGCTGGATTCACATCATGAATAAACGTTCCAAGCACCTGCTCGGGGAATGCCTCTAAGAGCTTGGAGGCTAGCAGAGCATCACCCTGACCAGAATCGCCGAAGAAAACAAACTTAAACTCCGGAAAGATAGACGCAAACCGGGTAAAATTCTCCATTTTAATGCTATGTGTCATCAAAATAGAACAGCATAGAACAAGTTTAGTTTATAGCAGATAAAGCTGCATACGCAATAAGTGACTTACGAGGCGATCTTTTTGCTGCTGACAAGTCCCGTCACCGAACCATTGAGAACCGTGGCGTTTGGGACACCGAGACTCTTCAAATGCTGTACCGTCAAGTAGCGGCCAACACTCAGCCAGCCACGTGGTCTCGCGGTGAGAAATGTAATCAGTGATGATGCATGATCACGCTTGGGTTCTGGAATGAGCCCACGAGATATTCTGGAGTAGAGATCAGAGACTCCTGGGTATGGGGTATGAAGCGGGTAGCGTCGATCCATCCATCTGCCAGTTTTCATGGACACAATCAGAAAAATGATTATTAAAAGATAACACCAATCATGGTCATGATGTGTATGTACCCTGGGTATAATGTGTCATCAATATCGCTCACGACTTTGATCAACTGTGGCTCTTCCATTTTCACTTTCGTCGCCTCGATGGCGATATGCTGCATCACCTGAACGGCCTCGGTCAAACTCTTGCTGCTATAGATGAGGTAACTTAGATCGCCCGAGTGGGGTGCATCTTCGGTCAATGATTTCTCAGCTGTTGTAAGTGACAATTGCCCCTTTTCAAATCCTGCTTCCTCCAGCAGTAACTGCTCCTCATTCGCATGGATTTGCTCCTTCAAAATCGACAGGTCCTTTCCGTACGTACCACGCAGAACATTAAAGGCAGCTTTACGTAGTACGGCTTTCTCAGTATGCAGCGGCGAGAGCAGACACCGCTGGATTGCTCGAATAATCACTGCACGGTTTGTGATACTATACAACAAACAAGCAATTGTCAGTTGCTTCTCACAATATCACCAAGCGCAGCGATACAAGGACCTGATTTCATGGAGTCTTTGGACAGTGAGCACATCCAAAACCTTAGCGCGCATAGAAGGAGGCGAAGAATGCAACATGAACCCTGTCATGGTCTTGCAGAATTGACTTGAATCTTCAGGCGACGTAGCACTAAGGATGCCATTTAAGCTCTCCACAGATGCAGCTGCTAACACGCTATAACATGCCAACGGATCATCGGCACGCCGATTTACAGGCTAGTTTTTCAACAGCAACAACAGCAGGTAATCACGAGTCAGTATATATAGTAGTTTGACGAAACACACCACATTATCTTACCTTAAAGTGAATTTCCTTCTCTTTCTGTGCTTCAGCGCTGAAAACCACCGCTGTGTTTTGGTCTTTTAAGGTTCGGAATCGCCACGCCGTGCGCTACGCAGAATTATCGTTACAGTAGTAATTTCATCAGCACCACCAAACGTGCTTTCAGACACAACAAAAGCACTTGGAACCTGCTTAATCCCCTTCCACTTGCGTTGAAGTCCACCAGCAGCAAGCTTCCATGTCGATACATTACGCCGTAGTCGTACAGAATTGGTAAGTTGCCATGATGGCAGATGCCAGCAATGAATCTGGCACATCATTCCGTCCACATTTTCGTAAGAAAACCATAAAAACTAGGATAATTGGAGACTCAAGCTAAAGCATTACCTCATGCAAACTTCTGCTTCCAATCGTTGATTGCGGCTTATCCACGTGAGACGGCGGATGGCGTGGTAGAAGCAGCGTGCGCGTGGAATTCCGCATTCGCATTCTCAGGTGCACTATGACGTCGATGCTGCCTAAAACGAAAAATTGACGAAGATACACTAAATAAAGTATTTACACTATTTTGAAAATTGATGATGGCTACTAACTACACATCCATGCGGACGTCCACTGCAGCGGCTGACGAACAACTCAACCTCACAGAAGAAGGCATAGAAGTAGCTAAAGAAACCAATGATCGACCGGTAGTTTACCGACGGAAGGAGACTGCTTGGCAGTATTACCTCCGTCACTACCGCTTGCTCGAGTTTGGCTGTGGAGTGCTGATGTATGGTGTATCGATGGTGTTTTCGCTCATTGATGTCCATGAACGTATGTATCTTATATACCAAAGAACCTTTGAAATGGGTTCAACTTTTGTCCAAACTAATCGAATCTTCACATGTGTTCATTCTCATTTGATTATGGTGGCTGACAGGTGATATTCCTAGAATTGAAGTGCGATTAAATTCAACGCATTCTATCTGGGCTCGCGATCCAACTATCGACTTGAAAATGATGCCGGAGCAAGATTGGATTGGCTACACTCACAACCCGTTAATATCTTTGATTCACAATACTCGGTACCTTAACCTTTATTTCAGTTTCGCACAATGACGTCATATCCAAGATATAACTAACTATCCATCCTCCACTTAAGCAGAAGCCCTATGTCGTTTCGTCCTCTTCACACAGGAATTCAAACTCAGCCATGATAGGAACGTGATCGCTTCCGAATCGGGAGTTTGGGATTCCGTTGTGATTGCCTTGGAAACCACTGGGCAATCGACCTGATTTGCTATAGCTATCTAACATCGCCAACCGATTAAACCAATCTGCAGGCCCTTCTTCACTCCGCAATACACTCTCGGATGGAATGTCCAAGATCTTGGACGGCACGAGACAGCTTTCCGTGTACCAAATGTAGTCAATTGTCCAACATCGACGAAAGTTGACAGTTGTATGCGGCGGCTCGTTGTTCTTCGACTCTTGCGTTAACGCGAGTTCCAATGAGGACTGGGGATCATGATAAGGACTGGCGAGTGCATTCTTTATGTACTGTGCGTAAGCACTGCGAAATTTCTCGATGACACCTTCGAGATTCGGATTTTGCATGAATGAACTCTCCATGTACTCGTACACTGCTGATTCCGGTGAGTTATTAAAGTCACCG
Source organism: Pilasporangium apinafurcum (assembly GCA_001600495.1). NCBI lineage: Eukaryota > Oomycota > Peronosporomycetes > Pythiales > Pythiaceae > Pilasporangium > Pilasporangium apinafurcum. Next base: position 20,838 of record BCKE01000105.1, read on the forward strand.
CACAAAACAATCTACGTCCGCACATTAATGTTCATCAGGGAATGTCGTCCCAAAGTAAACATATCCTGTGAGTCAACAAACATACCGGGAGATGATTTTTACCCGTGATGGTTTCCGCCATGTCGCGTTCGTATTTATCTTTGACGTCACTGGTCATCCGAATCAACTCTTCCTCCAGTTCAAATATCTCTGCCATCTGATGATCCACTTTTCTATGGCACACAGACCCAATCAATATCAACATTAGATCTGCTTTGGCAGGAACAGCCACATTATCGACTGCACATACTTGGCGTTCCACCATAAATGCGTGCAGCCAACTAATACAAATTGAGCGAAATGGCGCATCTTCAGCAACGCCAAAATCGCGACTCTATCATGAGGATCGTGGAAATTGACTGATTCACATTCTTTCAGTTCGAATTTGTCTTTCCTACATAATCAAAAGTTAGAGCATATTTTCATTTAGTCTATGAAGTGAAATGTATGTGACGTACTTGTAGAATATCCCACAGCCATCATGCTTCTTTTCACCCGACCAATTGGATACATGAATCGATGGTCTTTTGACGTAGACACTATCGTAGCCACGATCGTCGAGCTTCGACTTGAAGAAGCTACATGAACGAACACAATCATTTGACCTTAGCTCATGATAGTACACCCCAAATCACCACCAATAGCCACTTACGTCCAATAGTCACTTAATTCCTCTAAGCAGACCACATCAGCATCCAACTCATCCAGTTGCCGCAACAGCGTTTTCTTGCGGTTCTCCCAGTTTAAACTAGAGTCTACCACATACGGGAAATGATTGCGTGTGGCCAAATTTCTAGCCAAAATGTTCATCTGCCGCAAAGAATAATCCACTCATTGAGGTCAATATCATTTTCTTCTTTTCTCTTGAAAAAGCACCACACTTTAAAATCAGTCGCACCTGTACGACCGTGATGGTGTGTTTGGACAATTTCTCTTTGCGCACGTGCTCCAACTGCTGCTTACATTTCAGAAACCGCACAGAATCCTCCACATTATCATTGCTCGTCTTCGCAACGGCGCCATGCCGTAAATCTTTCCGCCTCGCACCAACAGATGCGGAGGAGGATGAGGATGACGCTTGCGCCATCCTCTGCAACGTTTTCCATAGCTTTGGCTTGCCTTTGGAGATTGACACTGACGCCAGCAGAGCTACCCCCATGCCGACACACACAGTGAGCGGTCTCATAGTGCTATTACCGCCGCCTACAACCATCACCATTGCACCAAGTTGCTTCGTGTGAGCAGGGTTTCCCACTTGCCCCTTGCGCAGCACTTAATGATGGAATTATTTTGCGTTAGGTCAACACATTTTCAATTGCCCCAGAATAATGAAATTTTAGGACAAGTGATCACATTACTTTAGGAGCAATGGCTGTTGACTCTTTAAATCGATAAACCTTACTTTCTGTTTGGGTAGGTTTTTTTGTCAAACTCTTCCGAATTTTGGTTGGTGGTGCGTGTGAGTCGTATGAGCAATGGCGGCGGTCATTTTTGGATTCAGGTTACCGACAGTCCGAAAGCCACTGGTATGTATGCGAGTGCTGCAAGGATTCTTGTGTACTTGGAATATCTATGAACCTGTTATGCTGACCGTTGTGTGCGTTGATTGTGCCCCTAAGCCCTCGATCCAGAATGTCTCTCGTTAACAAGCCCAAGACTGTTGAAGCGGAAGAAACCCGTATTCACCGCATTCGCATTACTCTTTCCAGCCGCAATGTCAAGAATTTGGAAAAGGGTATGTATGGGTGATATCTTAGCGCATTGTATTGGTTGCCAATTTTAATGGGTTTACTGCTATTGTTGTTCTGGATAGTTTGCGCTGACCTGAAGCGTGGTGCCGTCGACAAGAACTTGAAGGTGTCGGGCCCTGTCCGTCTCCCCACCAAGATCCTTCGCTTGACGACCCGTAAGTCGCCTTGTGGTGAAGGTACCAACACGTGGGATCGCTTCGAAATGCGCATCCACAAGCGTATCATTGACTTGCACGCTCCTTCGGACATCGTCAAGCAAATCACTTCCATCTCCATTGAGCCTGGTGTCGAAGTCGAAGTGACCATCGCTGACTCCGCCTAAGCGTTGTGTCGATCAACAACTTCCACTTTCGAGTAAATGAACAAGAGTAATGGGGGAGAAAAAAGAATTATTGATAATATAATTCTACCCTCGTCTGTTGGGCAAATGCAACCAAAGCTAACCTGATTAGCAACACGTTTCCTGTTTTTGCATTTTAATTCTAATGGCTGGAGTACAGGTTTACATCATGCAAACTGGGGTGAATACATTGCGGTAGATGCAGCGTATTTCTAATGGTAGTATGCACCAGGGTTTGATCAATCAATCTCATCGCATTTTTACCATTTCCATGGTATCATCAAGGTTCACTGCGTATTTAATGACCTTTATATATAAATACAGTTTTATAAGCCTTTCATAAGTAATCAGAAGCAATAGTATGATTAGTGTGGTACACTCTATTTCATCCACGCCTACGCAACGTACGTCTCTGCCCTTCGTTCAGCACATACACAAAGTCCCAACATCGTCACGGGAAAACAGAACCGCCAGAAAAGAACGTAACAGCCGTCGCTTTTCCTATCGATCATGTGGGCTCTGCTTCGCTTTCCTAGCGCTCAATTCATGAATCGCGCGGCGCCACTGGCGGCGGTAGCGGTGCTGACGTTCTTCTCTTCTTCTGTGGCACTCGCGCAATGTGAGGCAGAGGAAAAGAAAGTGGCGCTCAACCCGCAAGAGTTCCGGTCTTTTCGCGTGCGCAAGATCGAGTCCTTGACTCACAACACCAAGCGTATCACGTTCGATTTGCCCAGTGAAGACCACGAAATGGGACTGACGGTTGCCAGCTGCCTCGTAGCGCGCGGCAAGGTTAACGGCAAGAATATCATTCGGCCGTACACGCCCACGAACCTGAACGACGAGAAAGGATTCTTGGAATTGGTTGTCAAGGGCTACTCCGCGGGGTTACTCAGCAAGCATATCACCGAATTGCAAGAGGGTGACACGCTCGACATGAAAGGTCCATTTCCGAAATTCAAATACGTGCCGAATCAGTACAATAAGATCGGTATGATCGCTGGTGGATCTGGGTTGACACCTATGTTGCAAGTCGTCAAGGAGATCTGCCGCAACCCCGCGGACAAGACGGAAGTGGTACTGTTATTTGCGAATGTGACGGAAGAAGATATCATTTTGCGTGAAGAATTGGATGCACTGCAGTACCTTTACCCGCAATTCAAAGTCTACCACGTACTGAACAACCCATCGGACGAGTGGAAGGGGTACAAGGGCTTTGTATCCAAGGAAATGATCGAAGAGCTCATGCCCGAACCTTCGGATGATAATTTGGTATGTGTCTGTGGCCCACCACCGATGATGTATCATGTTTCGGGCGATAAAGCCAAGGACAAAAGTCAGGGAGAGCTGCAAGGGCTGCTGAAGGAGCTCAAGTACACGTCCAAGCAAGTGTTCAAATTCTAAACCTCTTTACGATAAAGAAGGGTGAACATTTCCCAAAAGAAGTGGAATGAGATTTTAGATGCATTTTAGTAAGAAACAAGCACCCAACGGAGAAATATCGAGGATTTGTGTCCATGAGAATGAAAACCATAACGTTTGTGACTATGATTGAAACTGTTGTCCTTTACATTATATTACGATGGCTACAAGCCTGTATTGAAGAAGGCATATAGCTTTTTGGCACATACTTTACCGATTAGTTGTGTCATCTCTTCCATTGACATTGCACTGAGCTCAGCGAGGTTGTTCACCTTTTGCAGTACCTGACGGTAGTTGTGGTCATTAATACCCGGTAATTTTCTCAGCACGTCCATTGGGCTCGTGTTGTAATACGATGTAGCCAGACCTTCTTCCTGTCTCGATGTTAATGATGAGGAAGTAGTATCGTCGGCACTTCCAGCATCGACAGCAGAACTACTGGCCCCTATTGCTAAGCCATTGCCCAGCGCTGCAGCTATTTCCATGTCCGGTTCCTCTTGATTCTTCTTGATGACTTTGAACAGCTCTACCGTGGCATGAGGTGATCGAGACCAGAGGATGCGTAGTGAGGGGAAATGCAGAATCAAAAGTGTTAGTTTTGAGATGATATTGCTTGCACTAATCTCGGCGCCAATCTCTGAGGCATCCTGGAGGGAAAACGCCTTGCCTTGCGTGAATTCGATCAGTAACACTGGTATCTGATAGAATCGGCGCATGTTTTCTGCCTGATTAAACAACCGCCCGGAGTTCATGGACCCATAAAGATCGCTGATGCTTTTACGTTCGACGCAAATCTGCGGAGACAGAATGTAATCGCCAATCTCGAGTGTGATCGGCAACACCATCATCGCTTCTTTATGCAGCATGGATGGCAGTGCACTCCGAAATTCACGTACATCGACGACCACTTTCACACCGGCACGTTGGATCTTAGCACGTCCACCAGTTCGAGTATCCATGCTGTACTCCAGTTGCTGCTGTTTCTGCATCTTCACGTGGAACGGCAGATCGTAGATGTTGGCAGGCATCATCAAGTGCGCCTTCTGGTGGATAAGCGCATCGAATGCACGCTTTTCCTTCTGGATTTCGCCCAAATATGTTTGTTGCTCAGCGCTTTCTTCGTATAACATAAAAAAAATCTCCAATGGCGCTGGGTGGGTGGCATGAAATACTTCTAGCTCACGAATGAACGCCATGTCTGGATCGTATAGCACCACACACTGCGGCATGAGATCCTGCAGTAGTGACGCTGCTCCGTATCCGTGCTGCATCGCCTGGTTGTATGTGCACAACACAACTTGGTCCATTGGATCCACAAGTTCCATTGACAGATTTGATGTCACAGCTTTCGATTTTGCCCTACTACCTGTATCCTTACCACGGTTGAGCAGTTTTATATTGCTCTCTTTATGGTCATTATACGCAAGAACAGCTTCCAAATCCTCCATCGACATCCCGAAACTCGATACATCCGCGAACCCTCCGATATCCATCGTTGATATCTCATCTCGTGCGCGTTTCTTACTCTCTTGAATGGATTTCTTGTCGCTTTTACTTAGAGACTGAAACGAGAATTCATTCGACCGAAACTTCGCTGCTGCCTTCAGTAAAAGCTGTTGTTCTAATCCAACGGAAGCTAACGCACCTCCTTTCTTCTTGATAGCAGCTTCTTTCTGTAATAAATAGTGACCAAATCGCTTCTTCATCATCTCTTGTTCACCCATGCAGAAAAATTCACGCAGTTGAGCACATGTGCGTTCGTCTTTCACCATAATGAGAATGTTGGCCCCTCCATTCGCATGTCTATCAACTGATTGCTTGCCATTTTCTTCGTTCACTTCATCAATTATCTGCATTAGCGCCTCCCATTTCGGGTTGCCTTCTAGTACCAACTTCAATTCCACCGTGTCCAGTGTAGGTGCTGACGAAGAAGTTCCGAGTCTTCTCATCTGAATGGGTTTCTTGGTTTTCTTGTCCACTACCTGATACAACCGATCTTTTGCTGCAGCCAGTAGTCGATCTGCAGCTTCAGTGAACAACCATGGTGATGGGAACCGCTGCTGTCCGCTCATGGTTTGATGGTTCAATAGAAATGAATAATACGAAATGGCATCATACCGTGGCAAGTATGACAGCAACTGCCTTAACGTCGTGAGATCTCCTACAAGTTGCTTCGTCTTCATACTGAGCTTGTGCCAGACTGGATCTAATTGGCGACGGATGTTGCTTGCGAATGACTTAGTTAGCGCTTTGTCCATCGTGAGTTCCGACGCATCCAGCGCTTTTGTGCTACGCTGCAGCTCCTTAATTGTCGCTTCCAATGCCACCAAAATCGCTTCTTGAATCGTTTTCATCAGTGGTGAGAAGCTCACCTCGATCTCATATACTTGTGGCTGATGCGCCTGTAGACAGGTGTTGATTCCCACGTGGAAGCGAGGGTAAAGCATCACTTGGCGCACGTACAAATGCTTGAGTATTTGCTCCATTTTGTTAAATCCTGAGGCAAGCGCCACAGTTTCCTCGGAAAATCCCCTGATGAATCCGTCACGATTGCGTTCACGGTATAATCGGACGATGAAAGCTTCAATGGACGTTTCCGAGACTCGGTGGGCATCATTGATAAGTAATCCTGTGATCATCTATAAGTGCAGCAAAAGAATCAAAGCAGCAAAATCAGTCAAGAATAGAAGAAGATGCATTAAAAATGCCCACAAACCGTGGAGTCGATGTGGTTATTGAGCATATCGACGACTAGAATGCGGGATGTGGTGAAGAAACACCCGCCATTCTTGTACAACTGCATTCGCTCCTGTGCGTTGCTCTTGGCGTCGATCACCTGTTGACCAAATAATCCAAAAGTTTATCTATTCAGCCATCATTCGGATGAATTTTCTAGTAGGATAGCAACCTTTGGAAGGAACTTGCGGTCCAATCCAAGCGATAGAACCAATTGCTGTAGCATGGGGATTTGGTCGTTCGCATTAAGGCAGAGCACGAGATTCTTTGTGGAGCAGTAGAGTCGTATGAAACATGCCAGTAATCGATGAATACCCAAGCCTTTCGCCATCACCAGCAGCGCATCTTGGTCGTAGAGTTCCTGCATGATCTCTTTCTCGTATGGCAGCCATCGTGTCTGTAGCAAAGATGTAGCAGAGACAGGCAACGCAGTAACAGCTTCATTGCCATGGACAGGTGCTGCCATTATCTTCGTTTTGGGTTGATGACCAAAGTGCAAACTATTGAGAATCGCAATTGCAAATCACATGTTTTTAGGTAAAACAAATACGTTTAATAGTGTAGATGCGAAGATGAAAAGAGGATTCTTAGTTGATCGATTCACCCACTACTGCTTCGACATCAAAGCATTGATCAACAATTCAGCGATTCTCAGCATGGTCATCTTATGACAACTTTATGTTTTCCCTGACCTATCGTTCTTTTCTAGTTTTGGATTAGCATCAAGACAATGCCTAGGAAATGGAGTCTGGCGCACAAACCGCAGTAGCACGTCTATTGATGAAGACGATCGGCCGTTCAGTGTAGCGCAAACTGAACATTGTTTACTTCGACACTTCACCATTACCATTATTGTTGTCGTCCTCACGTTCTCTCCGCTGCATATCAACATCAACAACTAGCGTTGGTATTATGTGAGTGAAAATACAAAGCTCTTGAGCCTGTTGCTGTACCTTGCGACGATTGTGGTACTCTTGCATTGGTACACCTGCAGAATCCCAACAAAAAATCGAGCCATAGTTGTAGTTGTAGGAAAGTATCGCTGAGACCGCGCCGATGATACTACCAGTCTGTAGAAAGATTTCACATCAAGGTATGTAACGGTCAGCATTTGGAGCCAAGGCTTCACAGAAGGCAATATCAATCATCTACTCACTACAATATCACTGTAATGATGCCAGTTGTCCACAGATCGAGTCACTGCCACCCATGTGGCAACCAAAACTGGAATAAAACACCCAAAGAGCTTGGTGACCTTCCGTCCACCTCGTAGTACTGATTGACTGCGGTTCTCCGAGTTCAGTCTTGATCGACCGAGCAGATAAAGCTGAATGTAATAAACAGTAACGAGTTAGTGCATATAACTGGAGCTACTCAAGAGTTTAAAGGCTGTGTAGATACCGTCAGAAGCAACATTGTTGCCCACACGAACGAGGAGTGACCAGATGGAAAGCTCTTTCGTCCTTCTTTCTCCATATGCTTGTCTGTACAAAGATTGGTGACGCCATCCCACATCACATCGTATTGCCAGCCACACATATCGTAGAAGCTGGGACGGAATCGACCGGTCATGTTTTTCATAAATTGCGTCAGCATACGGGCGAGCCCCGTAGAGAGTAGCAGGCTGAGCAGGAAATCACGGGTATCATGTGGGATAATCCGCGCGCGCTTGAAGAGTGGCATGACAAAGTTGACAGTAAGGTTCACGACAATGGGAGTGAGGCCACTGAACACATACAGTGCCCATAGAGGAACTATAATTACCATGACCCATATTAGTTGACAGTACAAACAACATATGTGAATTGACTAAGATTAATAGAACAAACCTTGCTCCGGCATCATTTTCAAGTCGATAGTTGGATCGCGAGCCCAGATAGAATGCGTTGAATTTAATCGCACTTCAATTCTAGGAATATCACCTGTCAGCCACCATAATCAAATGAGAATGAACACATGTGAAGATTCGATTAGTTTGGACAAAAGTTGAACCCATTTCAAAGGTTCTTTGGTATATAAGATACATACGTTCATGGACATCAATGAGCGAAAACACCATCGATACACCATACATCAGCACTCCACAGCCAAACTCGAGCAAGCGGTAGTGACGGAGGTAATACTGCCAAGCAGTCTCCTTCCGTCGGTAAACTACCGGTCGATCATTGGTTTCTTTAGCTACTTCTATGCCTTCTTCTGTGAGGTTGAGTTGTTCGTCAGCCGCTGCAGTGGACGTCCGCATGGATGTGTAGTTAGTAGCCATCATCAATTTTCAAAATAGTGTAAATACTTTATTTAGTGTATCTTCGTCAATTTTTCGTTTTAGGCAGCATCGACGTCATAGTGCACCTGAGAATGCGAATGCGGAATTCCACGCGCACGCTGCTTCTACCACGCCATCCGCCGTCTCACGTGGATAAGCCGCAATCAACGATTGGAAGCAGAAGTTTGCATGAGGTAATGCTTTAGCTTGAGTCTCCAATTATCCTAGTTTTTATGGTTTTCTTACGAAAATGTGGACGGAATGATGTGCCAGATTCATTGCTGGCATCTGCCATCATGGCAACTTACCAATTCTGTACGACTACGGCGTAATGTATCGACATGGAAGCTTGCTGCTGGTGGACTTCAACGCAAGTGGAAGGGGATTAAGCAGGTTCCAAGTGCTTTTGTTGTGTCTGAAAGCACGTTTGGTGGTGCTGATGAAATTACTACTGTAACGATAATTCTGCGTAGCGCACGGCGTGGCGATTCCGAACCTTAAAAGACCAAAACACAGCGGTGGTTTTCAGCGCTGAAGCACAGAAAGAGAAGGAAATTCACTTTAAGGTAAGATAATGTGGTGTGTTTCGTCAAACTACTATATATACTGACTCGTGATTACCTGCTGTTGTTGCTGTTGAAAAACTAGCCTGTAAATCGGCGTGCCGATGATCCGTTGGCATGTTATAGCGTGTTAGCAGCTGCATCTGTGGAGAGCTTAAATGGCATCCTTAGTGCTACGTCGCCTGAAGATTCAAGTCAATTCTGCAAGACCATGACAGGGTTCATGTTGCATTCTTCGCCTCCTTCTATGCGCGCTAAGGTTTTGGATGTGCTCACTGTCCAAAGACTCCATGAAATCAGGTCCTTGTATCGCTGCGCTTGGTGATATTGTGAGAAGCAACTGACAATTGCTTGTTTGTTGTATAGTATCACAAACCGTGCAGTGATTATTCGAGCAATCCAGCGGTGTCTGCTCTCGCCGCTGCATACTGAGAAAGCCGTACTACGTAAAGCTGCCTTTAATGTTCTGCGTGGTACGTACGGAAAGGACCTGTCGATTTTGAAGGAGCAAATCCATGCGAATGAGGAGCAGTTACTGCTGGAGGAAGCAGGATTTGAAAAGGGGCAATTGTCACTTACAACAGCTGAGAAATCATTGACCGAAGATGCACCCCACTCGGGCGATCTAAGTTACCTCATCTATAGCAGCAAGAGTTTGACCGAGGCCGTTCAGGTGATGCAGCATATCGCCATCGAGGCGACGAAAGTGAAAATGGAAGAGCCACAGTTGATCAAAGTCGTGAGCGATATTGATGACACATTATACCCAGGGTACATACACATCATGACCATGATTGGTGTTATCTTTTAATAATCATTTTTCTGATTGTGTCCATGAAAACTGGCAGATGGATGGATCGACGCTACCCGCTTCATACCCCATACCCAGGAGTCTCTGATCTCTACTCCAGAATATCTCGTGGGCTCATTCCAGAACCCAAGCGTGATCATGCATCATCACTGATTACATTTCTCACCGCGAGACCACGTGGCTGGCTGAGTGTTGGCCGCTACTTGACGGTACAGCATTTGAAGAGTCTCGGTGTCCCAAACGCCACGGTTCTCAATGGTTCGGTGACGGGACTTGTCAGCAGCAAAAAGATCGCCTCGTAAGTCACTTATTGCGTATGCAGCTTTATCTGCTATAAACTAAACTTGTTCTATGCTGTTCTATTTTGATGACACATAGCATTAAAATGGAGAATTTTACCCGGTTTGCGTCTATCTTTCCGGAGTTTAAGTTTGTTTTCTTCGGCGATTCTGGTCAGGGTGATGCTCTGCTAGCCTCCAAGCTCTTAGAGGCATTCCCCGAGCAGGTGCTTGGAACGTTTATTCATGATGTGAATCCAGCGTTCAAGAAAACAGGAGATGGAGTCGAAAAGGCAATCTATGCCAGGTTGGTTTTCTTTGCAAACTTTCATACCATTCTGAGTGCATACATGTGACGAACTGTGTGTACGCATTCACTGTACAGCCAAGGAGTTCATTTCTTTACAACTTATGCGGGTGCAGCAGTTATTGCATACGAAAAAGGATTGATCTCCGCGTCAGATTTGCTAGCGGTGGCCGGATCCGCAGAGAAAGATCTCGAGCAGATTGTCTTCACCGGTCCAAACGCAGAATCCCTCAAACAAGAACGATGGCGAGAACTGGCGACCGACATGCAGCGAGTAAAGGACCTCCTTCAAGCCTAGATGATATATCAGAAACCATTTCATCGGCATCAAACCATTTCATCGGCATCAAACCAAACAACACCACATAGAAAACATTTGTGCATAGCATGTATGTTTATAAAGGGTAGATTTTTAAAGTGATTTGCCGTCAAGAGATCATGCGAGATACCGAAATACGAGTACCTCAGGGAGGGCTTTCTGTTTTTCGTTTGGGTCCGAACTGACCAGCAAAAGCTAATCAAGACTAGACAATCGCAGAGTAGCCATCTCCGAAACCTGGACTATGAGAACAAGTCTTTGCTGTATACTGTTCCTCACATCCGATCATCCTTCCTTCAGTCCTTTCCATTTTGTATCTCAGTAACTTCTTGAACTTGTAGTGAGACCACATGAGCGTTGCTCTTGATGCCTTGCTTTAACGTCATTGCTTCACATCCGTTCTTGAAGAGAAGAATGGCGCTGAAAAGAGCTCATTGTGGAGAAATCGAGACAAATTTTTGCTTCTATCGATAGGGATTGCTTCGCTTAAAAAACACGTCAAAGTATATTCTATCGATATGAGAAATGGAGGATGTTGATTATGTGTTTGAAGTTCATCATTTGACGTTTCACAGTTGTAGGAATCTCATTGTATTAGCCAATTATTGTCGCTTATCTATGTATTGTCCAATTAATGCTCGTAGAGCTGCTGGTGATTGTAGTTGATTAAATGCGAAGGAGGATGTGAGAGGACACATGAATGCGCATGTTGCGACTTTGGATGTCGCTGAATGAAAGTAGCGACTCTACGATGTCGATATTGACCACTTTCCCGACATAATGTACTTATGCTTTTCCTATTGATACTGACGGGAAAAGTCATGCACTTTATGTCTACTAATAGGAAATAGACACCAGTTGAACCCTCAACCTATGCTTGTTGTAGCACCGACGGCGAGTGGACTGCTTCGTAGGCAATTGGACTCGCCTGCATTGGCTCGATTTGCAATGAACGCGCACTCTTGATGATACTTCCTTCATCCTGTGCTTCAGACACTGCCATCCTAGTGCGACCTGGTCTGTAGACCCAACACAGCATGACTTGCACAAGCGCAAGCGCGACACCGATAACGTTCGGTATCAGGATGTACATATTGTTATCAATAATAGCTGTCCCCACCCAGAATACACTGTTCACGAGTGCTACGACGCAAAAAGCAGCAGGCATAGAGACCGCCGATTTCGTTTGGACAACATATTTGACCGTCTCAAGAGGAGACGCATATAAAGCGATGTTGACCGCCATGGCGATATACCCGGTGATGTCGATAATTTGGTCCTTGTTCTGGTTCGTCACGCCTGACCGAGCTACCACCACATATACAGTGACAATACCCACGCCGAGTAAGACACTGCCACAGAGTTTGCGGATGTAGCCGCGTTCAATGGAGTATCGATAGTACACTGCGACGAAAATGACGGCCGCCGTCACACCATAAATCGATACTGCCACCAATGGGAACCACTCTCCCGTCTGGCATCCATAGATGCCCCTGGTATGCAAGTAGAAGACAAAGTGTTAGATGTGAGGGCATCGGGGTAAAGCTTGTAAAATGATTGATGTACCAGAGGTAGCAGTTGCCAAAGATAGAGACAATGGGCAGCACCGAGGTATCTCCGGTGCATTTCGCCTTGTGAATGTGGTAGATATCTAAACCTGGGCTCACAACCAAACAGAACGAAGAGACCGTTGTAGCTACGTACAGTGCCGTCTCCATTACGTCAGAGCTCCGAAGTTTCAAAGTGAGCAGTAGGTGGTAAGGTGAAGAATGATAGCTACTGATGTCACCCTAGATCCACGTTTCATCGTTCGCCAAGACGCATCCATTAGTGAGCGACCAGTTCAATATTTTAGTACTCTTGAGTGATGTCAACATTGGTCGCATAGTTATTTCTTTTCATTGTACGTTTGTTTTGTGATTTTTTTTGTTGATTCTGACGACTGATAGCCCAGAGGGTCACCCTTTCTTCGCTCGTACGCACGTTCCTACCCTCCTGGGAGCATCCTTGACGGTCACAACTGCATCCACGCATACTTAGGTCTTCTACTGCATAGAAGCTTCTTACTCCTGAGCTCATGCAGTAAGGAGGTGCTATCTGCGATCTGCAACCACTCGTCTGCGCGCCTTGATTGTGTGTTTGAAGTTCGTTGTTTGACGTTTCACAATTGTTAGAGTCTCATTATATTAGCCAATTATCATCGCTTATATATCTGTTTTATCCAATCAATGATCTTATAACCGTTGGCGATTGTGGTTGGATGATTGATTAGACGCGAAGGAAGATGTGAGAACAATGAAACGAGAGGACGCACGAATGCGCATGTTGCGGCTTTGGATGTCGCTGAATGAAGGTAGCGGCTCTACGACGTCGATATTGACCACGCAACGGTAGAGTATATCTATAATTTTCTTGCAAGAGGCTCTGCTTGTCTGGCTCATCTGACGCCAGCCAAATCTTTTGCACTATAGAATGACAACTAATAGTGGTGCCTTTCCGTAGGACGATAGTACATGCAGATTCCGTGTTACCAAACGCGAGACAGAGTTTATTTGCTGTCACGAATCTCGCCACGCCTCTGGGGATGTATAGTCACGCTCTTCTGCGTGAACCAGAGATAGCGCAAATGGAAAAACCACTCTCTGTGGCACAGCTACAAGAATTGTTATCAGCGCCGAGAACAACAACAACACAGAAATAGCGCGAGTTTGTATTACACGTGACTGTGCTGTTTTCAATCTACGTTATATCAATCGCTCAATTGCACTGTATCCATGGCAAATGTTTCAATTGTTGTGTTTGCTTGAAGGGATGCTCGTGTTTCACGAAGATGCCCACATAATGCTTTTTTCTACTTCTAATGATGTAGACAATGCATATAGTAGATCTGTGACACTATTGGCTCAGGTATTGACTCCCATCCTAATAAGTTTGACCTACAGTTGTCCACAGTACTTTTTTGACACGCGGCCGCCAAAAATGCTTGCTTCGGTGTAAGCAACTTCACAATAGGTCTTGAAATTTTTGTTACTGGGACAACAATACCCGCAATTCGTTTCGTCGAAGTTGTCTTTATGTCCGATCCAGCATAATGAAGATTCACCTTGAGGTAGTTCTGGAGGGCGAAAAAAACGAATGATGAATATCTAGTCCACTATTTTGCCACAATGTCGATATCAATGAAAATGTCCAGAGCAGTTACTCTTTTTACACTGTGGCATGATCGGTGGATTTTCTTGTCTTCATGCATGTGAAGAAGCTGGTCGACTGGCCACACAAATTTTACAGCCCTGCAATTTAGATACTCACCGACAGTGAATCAGGTCGCTCATAATGATTCAACTCCAGATTCCACACACGACATATGGCTTTGCATACGTTGAAATTGGGTGAATGTATTCATTTAATATAATGTCGGTCCACATTCATGCAATAAATTATTAGGATATACCTGCCTTCTTACGCTGCGCAGAACTTCCTGTCACTTAAGCGAAGGAACGGTGCAGAAGAATTGCATTTAGTAACCTTTATTCCCTCATTTCTCCCACCAATGGGATATACTTTGATCTGCTTTTCTTCTCCCTATCGATAGAAACAGATATTTATTTCAATTCTCCTTGATGAGATCTTTTCTCCACTACCCTTCTTCTCAAGAAAGGTTGTAAGTCGATGACAGTGCATGCCTGAGGAGATGGACATTGGTTCCAGTCAAGGACAGTAAGTCAGGACTGTCCAGATTGGTAGAAATGGCATATAAAAAGCAGATCTCGAGAATTGTGGTTACCATCCAAGACCGATTTGAGTATGGACTCCTCGCACAAATATGTAAAGAGCATAGCATCCAAATCGTGGTTCACGTTGACCAACAGCTTCATCAAGACAAGAATGAAGACATGGAAGCAAGAGAACGCCTCTCATCTTATGTTAACGTCTTCGTTGTGAGAAGAAACAGAAGGAAGGCAGGAATGCTCAAAAGACTCTGATCTTCGATCCCCAAAAGGATCGAACAGTGCAAGATAGATAAACCAAGTCCAAACAGCATCTTGAAGATGAGATTGTATCCAACGAAGGAACGGAAGCAACTTGTCAACAAGATGCTTGGTATTAGAAAGTCTTGGAGTGTCCTCACTGACAGAGATGTCAACGTTGCTAGAAATATTTTTTTCAAGAATGAACACTTCCAGCAGCATCTCGTGAAAGAGAAAGACGAAAATATGACGGTATCTCCTGACAACTACGTTCTCAATACTGTCGTTGGAATCGACCCTGGCACGCGGTCGCTTCACACTGTCATTCGTGTAGAGTCAAGCGAAATGCAACGGAAGGATACTCAACCAAAGTCAAGCGAAGGAGTCAAAGCAGAAACGACGAAAGAAGCGGAAGAAAAAAAGGAAGAGAAGACACAACCACGGTATTCAATGCAAGCGAGCCAGTAACCAGCGATACAATGTTCAACAAATATCTACGCGAGAGTACAGACATCTCGCCGGAATGAACAAGTGTACATTCTGGCACGAGAACTTGAAGAAGAGAGAATATGAGTACAAAAGGATTATCCGGGAGATGCCTTCATTCAAGACAGCGTTGTATGAGCAGTATATGACAAACGTCAAGTATGTGTGGAGACATCTCGACTTCTTGGTAAGCTTTTGTGCAAAGCATCCATTTCGTAAATGGCGTTTCCTTCGGTTCAGATTTAGTCGGAAGACGTTGGTACATCTGGCAAAGCGGTTGGTACCCACACCAAGTTCTCAGGTTTGCATTGACCATGGTGACTGGAGTCAACAGGACTTCGTCAAAGGTCACGCGCACAGACCTGTGAAGCGATTCACACGTGAGCTGGCAAAGCGCGCGATCGTGCTGCAAATCGACGAGTACTGCACGAGTTAGCGATGTTCCAAGTGCTACTAGCAGCTTGAGGAGACGCCATTTCTGACGAAAAAGGCTGATAAAAGCGCAAGCGTTAAGTTTTCCCGCCAAGTTCTCTGCTGTAACAATAGCGAGTGCAGAATCACGTGGGAGCGAGAAGTGAATGCATCAAAGAACATCCTTACACTCGCTATGTGTCTCCTATATGGACTTCCAAGACCGCCAGAGTCACGACGGGAAGAAAAGAATGTAGGAAGAGAATAGAGGGTAGGAAAAGTATCCGTGGACAGTAGGGGAGTCGACAGATTTTTCAAATTTGTCCACATGGTTAAGCCGTATTTTGATAATCTCCAGTAAATCCTCATCCAACGCCATAGTCCAATAAAACCCAATCACTGGATTTTCTGGAGGGGGGAATGGGTGCAGTGACCAACACTCTGCCGTTGAAGGAGAGATTAGCAAGAAGGAAGAGAGTCAAAAGGGGAAGAAGTCACAAGAGCTAAGCAAAACAACGAAGCAAGAATGTATATGCAGCCATCCACAGCATATCAGCAGCGCCAGTACCAGCCTACATCCAAAATAGAACTCTCGCTGAGCGCCAAGAATTTAAAAGACCGCGATATCATCTCGAAATCCGACCCCTTAGCTGTGCTGTTTGTTCGAGGTATTCCATTGTAGAATTGTGGCTTGCTAATGTGGATCGTTGGTACTAACAGTTGGAATCTCTGACCATGAGTAGAGGGTGGGAATTGGCGTGAGTTGGGTCGCACGGAAGCACTAAAGGACGATCTAAACCCAAAATGGGCGAAACTCTTTATGGTGGACTACTATTTCGAGCTCCAGCAGGAATTTAAGGTGGAAATTTACGATGAAGACAGCAAATCCAGCAAGCTCTCGCACCAGGATTTCATCGGCGGTGCGGAATTTTCGCTGGGAAAGCTCATGGGTGCTCCTGGACAAAGTGGAACGTTTCTGTTGACGCGTGGGAAACAGAGTTCAAAGCATCAGGGCGGACTGTTGGTGCGCGCCGAAGAGGTCAAATCGTCGAGCGAAGCACTACGTGTGCGGTTCTCGGGGTCAAACCTCCCAAATTTGGATGGATTTTTCAGCAAGAGTGATCCCTTTCTGGTGATCAATCGCTTCCGTCCGGATAACACGCTTATGCAAGTGTATAAAACTGAGACGATCGACAATAACCTCAATCCGAACTGGAGATCATTTGAAATCTCGGTGCAACAGCTCTGTAACGGCGACTACAAGCGTCCATTGTGCTTTCAAGTATTTGATGAAGAGACTATTGGAAAAGCAAGATTGATTGGTCAGGTCAATACGACTCTGGAGGAGCTACAATCGCACATTGGTCGCAATCTGGTGCTGAATAACGAAGAACTACAACGCAAGAAGGGGAAAAAGTACACGAATGCCGGGCTGTTGACGATTGTGGAGTTGCAACTCTTCCGCCAGCACACTTTCGTCGATTACCGTAAGTATAGAGTCGAATGTTCATTTCATATTAACTTCTGTCGATGGTTGCTTAATGACGATATCGTGTGGTTTAACTTCTATTTGTGTAGTTCGTGGTGGATTAGAGATGAGTTTGATCGTTGGTATTGATTACACTGCTTCGAATGGCCCTCCTCACGATCCAAGAAGGTAACATTGCGTATTATATTAATAACTTGTAGCATTGTTTCTCATCACTCGCATTCTTTCTCCTTCAGCCTTCACTATATCGATCCTCGTGGACCAAATCAAGTAAGATACCCATCATTTTCGTATCCCTGGATCGATAAGTCATTGTTCGATTGTGTCCTTATAATTGGATAATGTTGATGTAACTGTAATAGTACCAACACGCCATTTCAGCTACAGCATCTATTCTCCAGGAGTATGACCACGACAAGATGATTCCTGTGTACGGCTTTGGTGGCATTCCACCTGGAGCACACGCTGTCGATCACTGCTTTCCATTGAATTTGAACCCTTCAAATCCTGAAGTTTACATGGCTCAAGGTATTCTGCAGGTATGGCACACTTTCTTACATAGCATGGCATGCTTCACATATTCATCACTAACCTCATGACTCTATTCCCCCCCAGCTGTACACGGCGTCCCTTGGTCATATCCAGCTGCACGGTCCCACCTGCTTCGCTCCGTAAGTTGCGCGTATCTAAAAAGATGGATTATCCTTGTTTATTGACTTCCTCACTTTCCTGTCCCTGATGTTGCTTGCAGTATCATTATCCAGACAATGCAAATTGCTAACCGTATGAGTGATCCACGGACGCAAAAGTACTTCGTTTTGCTCATCATCACAGGTACAGTTGTCGAAGTACTTAGGTAACCTTGTACGTTGAAAACTAAAGTTTCATCTTTGGTGTTCTTTTAGACGGTGCAATTATGGACATGCCTGACACCATTGATGCGCTGGTTCAAGCTGCCAACACTACGCCACTTTCGGTAACTTCTCCAGTGTATACATACGAATATCGACAGTGTGGTTAATTATTGGTGAATATTGTTTTCACTGCAGATTGTGATTATCGGCGTGGGGCCAGCTGATTTCTCATCCATGACTGCCTTGGATGGTGACGGTCGCAACCTCCGTGACCGACGCGGACGAACTGCTACTCGTGATATGTGAGTGTTTATTGCTATACATGATTAGTCTTTACAGCGATGTTAATCCTCTTCTTGCGTTTGTTAGTGTCCAATTTGTCCCCTACAGTCGCTTCGCTGGGAATCCTGCGGCTCTTACGAGTGAAACATTAGCGGAAATCCCAAACCAGCTCTGCCAATACATGCGAGTCCGCGGAATTGCTCCAAATCCATCCATCCCACCAACATTCCAGACGTTCGCAGAACCTGGTGCGACTCCAGTGGGGTCTGCAGCCGCTCCACATCCTGCTGGTGCCGCACCAGTGGATGCTTCGGCACAACCAGCACCATCAGTTGCAAATCCTCAGTCACAACAACAAGCTCCTCCCCCTCAGGGTCAACAGCCGGCTCCCCATGGCTATCCAGTTCAAGGTCAACAGCCACCACAAGGTTACCCCGGCTATGGTCAGCAAGCACCACAGGGATATGCACCTCAAGGGTATGCTCCGCAGGGATATCCAGCGCAAGGCTACCCTCCCCAACAAGGATACGGATATCCTCCCCAAGGAGCACCTCAGGGCTATTCGCAAGGCTATGCTCCTCAAGGTTACCCACCGCAAGGATATCCTGCTCAAAGTTATCAGCAGCCACCTCCGCAGAATGGTGCAGCTCCTGGCTACCCTGGCTATCGTGGATAATTGTGGAGAATATTGTCAACTTCCTGTCCCAATCATCACAGATTAATAATACATGACAATGATCTGAATCTTTGAGTTCCTAACACCTAGTATAGCTGCCCATTCGCTCTCAATCATCCAACTTTGTCTCTCAATTGCAACAAGATCAACTCAATTGGCTTTATTGCCACCTTAATGACAGGAATCTCTCGGCCAAATCCATCATAGAAAGTGCATTCCTTCTACAGGCATTCGCGCCGTCATTCTCGAATTTGGCACGAAAGTGAAGTCGTTTTGTGTGGTGGTCGGTAGGAAGAGCAACTTCTCTGCGAACATTGTGGAGAGCGAATTGTCCATGATCAAAAAGACGCGACCAAAGCGAGGAATGAAAATTCCATTCACTACAATACGAACCCTTGACCCTCTATTTGGCAAAGTGAGGAGGAAACAAATTAGGCGTATGGCTAAGCTACGATAATAGAGAACTCATTCTATACAACAAGATGAAAAGATTGGAATTGGGATAGCTGCACTTTAGGGATTAAATGAGTGACATGAAAGTTAGAGGAATTGCTTGAGTAGTTGTCGCTTGTACCGCCACGCCTCGGATTTGGCGGATGCCAACTGCTCATGAAGTTTTTCAATCTCTTGTTGGAGAGCGCGAACATCATCACTCCCGGTGACTATAGTATTATTGTTCCCATCACCGCCAGAAGCATCGCCCATGTTCTCCAATATTGTCCCACTGGTAAGCATAGTCTGTACCCGCCAATGGTGAAAGTACAATGCAGATCGCTTTACCTGCCAAACAAAACGAATATAACAAGATTTTTTAGCATCAAATCTGACACACATCGCAGGAGACAGTGATGATGACAACACAAGTACGTACCGCATATTGTTGCAACACGTGGTTGATTCGTTCGACGGCAAGCATGCGGTTCCAGCAACTAAGAGCTTGACTTTGGAAGGCATGCACTTGCGACAATTTGATCTGCGCCTTCCACTCGTTAAAGAACGCGCGTTTCTGCCGTCTTTTCAGATGCGAGACGATGCGATGCATATGCAGAACAGCATTCAGTTGCAGGATCTTCTCGGTTGAAATCTGGATTTTCCAGCGGCATAAGAACGCCTTCATTACTTTTTCGAGCTTGGCATTGCGGATCAGCAGCGATTTCTTGAGTGCTTCAAAGCGTCGCGTGCGCAGCTGATCCTTTTGCATTCGCACGAGTACTTCGTCTAGTGTACCAAAGGAAAAATCGCTCTCTCCATAGTGATGATGGCAACCCAATGATGACTGTTGGGCAGCTAGAGCGGACTGTGCCTGTAGGAACGATACACGCTGATCGATTTGTGCGCGCTGAGTGGC
Organism: Pilasporangium apinafurcum; assembly: GCA_001600495.1. Classification (NCBI taxonomy): domain Eukaryota; phylum Oomycota; class Peronosporomycetes; order Pythiales; family Pythiaceae; genus Pilasporangium; species Pilasporangium apinafurcum. Next base: position 41,178 of record BCKE01000105.1, read on the forward strand.
GTGCTTCATCTCCAGACGAATACTGTATCGATCTTCTTCCATGGCACACTCCATCTCTTTGGCTCGAACTGCCTCCTCATGTCGCCATTCGCTCAGGCGGATCTCACATTCCAATTTCACTTTCTCTATCGCGCTCGCGTGCTCCAATTGCAGGCTGCGGATCTCAAGATCAAGCGCACGCTTCTGTTTCTCAATTGCGTGCTCGTCCTTGAGCTCCAGTTGTTGGCGCAGCAGCTCAATTTCTCGCTTATACTTCTCTATATGCTCACCCAGTGTGAAATTGACGCTAGTATCAAACGATGCAACGTTCGATTTTCCTAGTAGAGTGCTTGATGACTCAGAAAGTAGTTGCTGAGTCGTGGTTTCTGTTAGTGTTGCCTGCATAGCACTGAGTCGGAAAACCGCCTGCTGTCGTGCTTTCTCTGCTTCGTCATATTTCTTCTGAGCCTCATGAAGAAGAGCCGCCAATCCAGTTACCCGCTCAGTTTCTGCGGTCTGTAAAGCTAGCATAGCTTGTTTTTCGTCCTGCCAAATCGAGCGACTCGCTTCAGCCGTTTTCAGCGCTACCTCAAGCCCTTCGATCCGCTGAATCGATGTCTTTAGCTTCATTTGTAGTTTTCCGTCTTGCTCTTGTAAGAAATGCACTTGGGCTAGAAGATCCTTTTTCTCTGTCTCCAAATGCTGCACGTACTGACACAATTCAGCCATCCCTGACCGATCGACCGAGTCGTTCCAGTCTATGGACAAGCGTCGAGGCGACAATGATGCATCATTGGACACTTGGATAGGCCTACTCACTGGCTTGATGCTGAGGACAGAGGATTCATATCCATAATCATAATCGGCGTCGCTGAGATCGTCACTGATATCATCTGTTCGCTGGGAAGTGATACTTGAGCGTAATAGTAGAGATCTCTTAACGTCCATCCTGCTTCAAAGCACTGCAAAGGCTTTACTTGATGGCTGCGTCACGATAGAAGAGAAAACAAACTGTCTTTGCTGATTTCCATTCTAAAATTGAATCGTTACGAAACGGATTTGACTGCGATCACCGACAAGAGCAGCATTGAGGCAAGTGTTCAAGGCAATTCAAGAGGCAATCCATTTACGCCAATATGTCAAAGACGCAATGCAAAAGCTGTAGGAAATCAGGAATTTGGTCTCATTCTTCATTGGTTCATGGAACTTCCGAAGTTCATCTGCTTCCGTGCTAATATGGTGGTCACATGCTCAACTTGCTGGTCAATGTATTTGCCGGTACATCGACGGTCTAAGTAGAGAGCTCATCGTCAAAAATAGACAAGAACCGCTTTTTTTCTGATCCGCATGGATGCCTAGAATAGCCATCGACAGCACCACAACCATTTCGCTTGTCGCTTTAAATTGAAAAGCATCAGATCAGAAAGTTGGGTCGATCCAAATCCGGCACCAGTCGAGTTAGTTGACCAACTGCTTCCCTTAGCGGTGTCGTTCATTCACTTTGCTAAACGACGCCGCACCGGCGAGTGACCTCCCCCAGGGTAAAGCTATTACTTTTACCGTTTTTTCATTTTTCACAACACAACCATGGGCTGTATCAACTCTGTCCCCACCAAGCAAGATAAAGATTTCGATGCAGTGCTAGCTGATCCTGCTTCCGATGTAGTTGGAGGTAAAACTTGACTATTCCCATCGCCAATTTGCCTTGATAGAGGATATGCTCACCATATAAATTCGTTCTACTTCTCCAGATCACAAGGTTAGTGTCATCATGCGCGAAAAACGCGCAGCGAGAAGGCGGAACGACATTTTCGCTGAAAGCGTTCAATTTGACGCGCCATTAGAAATAGCAGCCATTCCGAAGTCGAACGAGTCAAAAGACATCATTCTCCAGGCATTGCTGATCAATTTCCTCTTCGCAACAATCAACCGCGCCGATATCGACACGATCGTGCAGCTGATGGTTGAGAAACCCGCAGCGGTCAACGATGTCATCATCAAGGAAGGCGACACGGGTGATTTCCTTTATGTTGTCGAATCTGGAATGTTCGCCATCCATGTGAATGGCACACAGGTGAGCACTGCCCAGAAGGGCTCGACGTTTGGAGAGCTAGCGCTGGTCTACAATTGCCCACGCACAGCAACCATTATGTGTACCCAACCTGGACGACTGTGGGCACTCGATCGTGTGACGTTCCGCCGGTTGGTAGCAAAAAACCAGAACGACCAATTGGGTGACTGTAAGAACGCGCTGCGCAACGTGGCGCTCTTAAAGCCGTTGACTGAGACCCAACTCGGACAATTGGCTGAAGCCGCACAAGTTGTTTCCTTTCGCAAAGGTGAGCGCATCATCAAGAAAGGCGACTCAGGCAACGTTTTGTACATTATCAAGTCGGGCACGGTCGTGTGCTCGGATGCGGGCGATGATGTCCGCGGCATGGAGGCGCTACGGTTGGGCGATGGGGATTACTTTGGTGAACGTGCTTTGATGACCCATGAACCCCGGGCTGCAAATGTCACGGCAGAGACGGACGTGACGCTTATTGCGCTGGACCGACAGGCGTTTGATGATCTCTTGGGCAGCCTGCGCGAGGTAATCGACCGCAATATGAGCATGCGCGTGCTCCAATCCATTCCGTTCCTCAAACATTTATCTTCATACGAAAAAGATAAGCTCTTACTAGCACTTGAGCCGGTTTCATTCAAGGACGGTGAGTATGTAATTCGAGAAGGTGAACAAGGTACGACATTCTACATTATCAAAAGCGGTACGACAATCGTCAAAAAATCCATTGACAATTCCGGGAGCAATGGTGATGGCAACAACCAACGGCAAATCGCAACATTGTCGGCGGGTAATTTCTTTGGCGAGATGTCGTTACTGCATAATGAACCGCGCCAGGCAGATGTGATTGCTAATGGTGCGTTGGAGTGCTTGTCGCTAAATCAAGCCAAGTTCGTGGAGCTACTGGGACCGATTCAAAACATTTTGAACAGGGAAGCTGACGAACGCAAACACGCATTGGAACGCGCTGAGCAGATCGCGATGGAGGAACTAGAAGTACTGCGGACGCTTGGCTCAGGCACGTTCGGACGCGTGAAACTGGTCAAACACAAGAAAACTGGCACACCGTATGCGATGAAAGTGCTCAACAAGGCCAATATCGTCGCCTACAAGCAGCAGAACAATGTGTTAGCTGAGAAAACTATCATGGCACAATGCAGCCACCCCTTCATTCTCAAGCTCTACCAGACCTACAAGGACAAGAATAATCTTTATCTGCTAGTCGAATTCGTCCAAGGTGGGGAGCTGTTCACGTACCTACACTGCACTCCGAACTCCCCAGGAAGACTGCAAAATGACCACGCGCGGTTCTTTGCGACCCACGTGCTGATGGCACTCGAGTACTTACACGAACGTAGCATCATCTACCGCGATCTTAAGCCAGAAAATTTACTCATCGATCCGCAGGGATATTTGAAAGTGGTCGATTTTGGCTTTGCCAAGAAAGTCGAAGACCGCACCTATACACTCTGTGGCACACCGGAGTACCTGGCTCCAGAATTGGTGCTTGGTAAAGGCCATAACAAGGGTGTTGACTACTGGGCGTTGGGTGTGCTCATCTACGAGATGATTGTTGGTCACTCACCGTTTGTCGGATCAGGTCAAAGTGACCAGATGCAGATCTGTCGCAACATCGTTAAGGAGACCGTGCAGTTCCCCGCGTGGGTGACGGAGCCGTGCCGTGATCTCATCTCGAAGCTGCTGGAGCGCGATTTGACGAAACGCTTGGGTGTGACACATGGTGGCGCCAGGGCAATTCGAGCGCATCCATGGTTTAGCACCATCAACTGGGACAACATGTACAAGAAAAAAGAGCTGGCACCTTACAAACCAAAGCTCTCCGATCCTTTGGATACATCTAAATTTGATGGCATAATGGATGATGACATGACCACAGCGTATACAGACGACGGCAGTGAGTGGGACAAAGATTTCTAAGAAAGAAAAGAACCTATGTCAGAACCGTTAGAACAGCAATGCCTCATACCAAATATCATTATTATTTTCAATTTTCTTTCTGCTTCTTGCCCCTGGATCGCACTTTCTTCTTGGTGGATTTCTTCACCGACAATGGATTCGGCCCTTTTGCTTTCTTCTTCAATCGCTGCGGTGGTTGGTTTTGTGGTTTGCTGTCGCCGCTTTCGTCGCTGGCGTAGACATGCTCGAGTTTCCGCTTCTCGTTTACATCTAATTTCGACATCTTGGCTTTTTCTTCCTGCCGCACAATCGCTAACGTCGCTTTGGAAATGTCTTCAAATACCAGCACTGATCGATTGAGATAGAGCAACGGCACACCAGGCACCTCACGCAGCACCTTTCGCAACTCTACTTCTTGCGTGGCTACCACGAATTTCTTTTCGTTCCGCTCACCTATTGTAATCCCCATCACCACCAGTGCATGTTTAGACTCAAGCAATCTATACAGAGACGCATTGCAATCTACTTGGACATACCAATGATGCGTTGAATGACATTTGTCACATTCACTTCGCTTGCTTTCTGTTCTTCATCTACTTCCACAACCTTGAACGACTGTGCGACTTCAAATGCTGGACGCAGGGCTTCACCGAGAAGCTCCAGCTCTTTCAGAGCAGCAGCGGGAATAAAATACTCGCATTCGTGTGTTTTCACCTGCAGCAGCTTCGGCAGGCGGTCGCGGATCTCCACTTTCATTTGTATGCACATGGCAATGAAATTGCCATCCAACAGCACCTAGAAGTGACAGAAACAAATATGTTAGAACCTCTCGCATCGCTTATGGTTTTCATCAGAAATTGCATGCCTTATATGGAGGTTTGATGCCACATAGGAAATGGAACTGCCGTAGCGCTTTGCGGATCCCTTTAGCGCGTAAATATCGCATGTTCCCCCGTCCAGCAAAAGCAACTTATTGGTTATTGGTGTGTCGTTTGGGGTTCCAGAAATTTTGGGAAAAATGGATGGTATCAACTAACAGGCATACTTTACAATTTTTACGAAATATGATTGGTGGAAAATAATTATGGGAACCTATACAAAAAGAAAGATGAAGAATCAAATCTGACAATCTACCCTATCTGCTTGATAAAAAGTCATATGATTGGTGGAAAATTTAATTTTACAAGCAAAATTTGTAGGTTTATACACCCTTTTAGCTTTCATTTCAGATGACAAAGATGCCGACGTTCTTGAATGAAGACGAGGATGAAGTGACGATGTTCGACGCGTCGCTGTCATTTATGGACGAATTTGTAGAGGAAATCAACGCAGCAGACGCTCTTCTACAGACTGATGCGGGCGAATTTGACTCCCTGCAGACTACAACTAACTTCCAGTTGGACGACATAGCTCAAGTTGGTACAGAAGGGAATTTTGGTGTTAAACCTAACGGCAATAGTCACCAGCAATTGCAGCAGCAAGTCACACTAACGACGAAGATAAACAAACGGATCAGAAAATACACGAAAAGTAATCCGAATAAAGCGCGCGATGAGCGGAGGCAGGAAGTGATCTACTTGCGTAATCAAGTGCATGCCTTGGAGCAGCAGTTGAACCGATTAAAGAAAGCCCCACATGAATGTGATGCTCGCTCTATACGGTTGGGCCAACGCGCTTCTTTGAAGTCACTCATTTCATCTGACAGCCAGGATTCTATCGTGCAGCATTGTTCGACTGAAGACCTCTCAGGCCCATCGTCGGCAATAAGCATTTGGAAAGATATCGCACGACGGCAATACGATCAGCAGATTGATGCAGAACGAGAGAATATTCGCTTGAAGCTTGTATTGGAAGCACAATTGAAAATAGCAAAAAGCTTGCAAGCTATTCTCAGCAAGCGAACAATATCTCGTGTACGTACTTTGTGGCGGATTGACAATTGCATTATGCTGCCTCCTCCAACTCGTAGTTGTTTGTGAATCTGTGGCCAATTATGTAGACTTGTCAAATGTTAGGCTTTGGAAACATCTCGAAAAGAGTTCATGACCCATCTCCCAGTGATTCTGATCGTGTTATGTACAAACAACTACTAGCAGACGCGGACAAATGCCACGCGACTATTGACGCTGTTTTTGAAGCAAACGGACTCGCTCAAATGGAATACTCGCACAACGAAGCCCACGTGAAAGAGGATGGAGCCGACGGAATATACTTGGAGACATTTGTGACAAAGGTCCTGCCGTTTGACATGCACACGACAGCGACAGTGGTGTGGCACCATTTTGCGCACAACAAGGATGGGCTACCACAATCATTTTATAATCGAAAAAACGCAAAGGTAAGAGTTATTTTGCAATTGGAACCCGCTTACATTTTTTTGAAATATATAACACGTGATGTTGAATGTATAGAGCCCTGACAGCACAGATGATACGGTGTTGGAAAGTTTTAGAGTAGACATTAAAAACATCAATGCCACGACCGCAGATTTCAGTGTGAAGCAAGTTATACGGCGGTACATTGAAGAAGACCGAGTGATTGTTATCTGGACCACGATATTCGAGTCGATCGAGTTTGCACAGAAACCAGCCCCAGGATATCACTTTCATGGGGAGGGTTACGTTATTATTCGAAAGCCAACGACACTTCCGTTCGAGTATACGCTTTTACAAACGTGTTTTAGGCTGTTTCCAGATTTTAGCGAATGCAATAGAAGTCAAGTGTTGAAGACGGGTGAACTGACGAATTTTGTGCTGAACTTTATTGCGATGAATGTCACGGCGAGTCACCAATTGATCGAGAATATATTATTGGAGCAGGCAATGCACTCAACTAACGTGTAGACTCTCATTTATCGCTCGGTAGGATTATTATTTGCTATACTAGTTAACCTTAGTCATCTCCATCATCTCAGCTTTGTATGTGATTGCATTCAGTTCGACACAAATTACTTGGATTGCAAGTTTGAAGATATGCACAGTCATTCACTCTCGACAACACAAATGTGGAATGCACATCAGTAGCAGGATACAGGGTTTATATGGTGAAGAAAAGATCTTATCACCCTGAGGTGACTGTATAGTCCTCTCTAATAAAAGTCTTACAAATTTTTAAGCGTGCTATTACCAAGGGCATCGAGAATGTCACCCTGCTGTCAGGACGTAAACCCTACGCTAACTTGGTAATAATGCCCGAGTTAACGGGCTATACGAAGGCCACATGTGAAGAGGTACGCTCTGTGACGATTACTTGGTTTACGATACGATGATTGGCTGAAAGTCGACTGTAAGATTTTTGATTGGTCAAAATTCGAAGAACTTCAAGGATGTTGGTAGGCGGACGTGGCAACTCGATGGCAAAATGAAAAGTGAATTACATGGAAGACTTAGTTCGCTAGCACTACCTCTAAGCTCCCTTTGCATCCACGTTTTCCTAATCGGATTACAATCATCTTTCTACTTTCTTCCTTTACACATGTATTTATATGCAACTATGTATTTCTGACTATTTTCCCTCTTAATGTATTGAAATGACTTTGAGGTATGTAATGTCGTCTGATCTCGAACACAAAGTCAAGCACATTCCGATACTGCGCTTACCCCTTACTTGCAAGCTAAACGATGTACTAAGATCACGACGCACCTCTTATTGGGACTCTCCGTGCTCTAGAACCCACAAAAACATCTTTCCTTTTCCACCCACTTGCTACCACGTCTCTCTCTTC
>BCKE01000106.1:5265-16666 GCA_001600495.1 Pilasporangium apinafurcum
AAGTGTAATCCCCGCGATCTAAAGCTGTATCTCGCCAAGAAGGACGGTGCGTGGCTCGAATCGGAGACAGATGATGTGACGAAGCTAAAGGAGGGTAAAAAGACTGCTTTAATCGAAACACTAACGCATAAAGACAAAGAACTGCAGGGAGAGGCTGGCCTTCAGAAAGTGTTGATGGGTATGCCGCAGCCATCAACTCATCAAATCCACGTGTTGGTGGTCATCCCAGAAAGTGCAGCGAGCGAGGCCACAGTAGCGACAACGCCGTTGACAGTAGAGCAAGTGGAAATGGCAGTGAATAAGGTACTGAAGGAACGAGAAGAGAAGCGGTCAGTCTACTCGCTGTCTGATCTGAATACAGAAAAAGAAGAGAGAATCGTGAAGAAGATGCGACTCGATGTCAACTACATGGAATTTACTGAACCAGATGATACTACTATCCCGGGATATCGTTGGCTAGAAGTCGCGGAAGATGCAATAACTCAGCGAACCAACTATATGAATTATCTGAACACCCATTTGAAGACAACACTAGAAAACAAGAAACTACACTTGCTGGACATTACCGGCGACAAGACAGCCTTGTCAATAGTCGATCCGCGATTGCCATTCAGAATGAACGGAACGGCAGACGTACTACTGGTTGATAACAGGTCTAAGATACACGATGAGCCCCTGGCAGGCGTCCGCGTGGTTATCGAACTGAAGAAAAAAGTGGAGCGGCATCATAAACCGGAAGCATTTGGACAACTTGTGTCTGCCAGTTTGAAAGCGCCCCTGAATTGTACTCCAGTTGGGCTATTGACGGATTTGAACGACCACTGGCACTTCTCTTGGTTCAATGAGAAAAAGGTTTTGACTCACATCAGTATGAGACGCCCGAAGAACGCGTTCGAGTTTATTACAGCAGCTGTTGCTGACTCTGGCAGCTCGAAGGCATTCAATGTCCCTTTTGTTGATCGACCATTGACCAAATTCAAGATTGATGATTTTTTGCCGATGCCTGATGATGGTGCTGACGAGATGATGGAACGATACGAATTAATGGCCGATGTGCTGGAACCAGAGTTTCTCATGGAAAGACGGATGGAGTATGCGCAGCACTTGGTACAGTCAATCCCTATGTATGCCCACATGTATGCGTAGGTGTGTTGAATTGGTAGCCAACGAGAGACTGCGTCCATATGGTATTGCTCTAAGGTAATTACCTGCTCAGTGTCACCAATACCATAAGTATCACACCATACCAGATCAGTATCACACCCTCATACTATTATTTTATTTCTTAGTAAATACAGTACAAGCAATTGGTACAATTTTGCTATATTCCTTCTTCACATCTCTCATTTTTGGGTCTTGTGTGTGTAGCTTTTCGAATTCCACTACGAATTTTTAAACGTCCCGTAACAGTGGAGAATTCTCGTTAGCTTGCTCTCTCTGATTGTCATGCTCGACAAGAGCTTTTACAGTATCGTCATATTTTTTTGTTTTTCTAAGTACATTTCTTAACCGCCAGAGTCTCCAAATTTTGCACTCCTCGATCATGTGCTTGTATAGCTTCCCGCACTTCTCGAGTAGCAACAAGAACGAAATGGCCACTGAGACCCCAGTATCGCCATTTGCATTTGCTTTGGCATCGCGGATATACTCATAAACCGCATAAACAAATGCGGCAAGTTCAAAAACAAGCAAACATCAGTCAAGACAACTAAACTTTGACAGCTTCTCCGTAGGATTCTCCTTCAGAATGTGCTGTAGTATTTGTGGATCGGTCTCCAATTTGTCAATATTATCCTCAATTGTCCCTCTGAAGATACACTTACCATCTTGTTTAGCTCTTCCACAATGCTCACAGAGTATATCCAATACAAGAACAGATACAAAACGTCAACCAAAGCCCTTCAAATGTCTTCAAGGATGCTGTTGCTGGCGCCTGGGGTGCGTTGCTGGAGGGCGTGAAAGATGCAATGAGCACATGTACAGAAGAACCCGGCTCTGCGCCTACTTAGAGTAGTTGCAGATCTGAACAAACTGATTCAGAGATTGCAGAATTCATCGTTGGATTTCCGTCATAAACGATCCTCACTTGTATGGGTTTGTCTTATTATAGTCCTCGTCACATGGAATCGTACACTGATTAAAGTGAGCTACAGCTCTCCGTTGCCCTTGACCGCTATAAAAGCATGCAGGCACATGAAACTAGAGATAAATTAGATTGTAGTGCACTGTGTTAACCGTCCAAACTTCAAAAACTGAAAGATAAAGCAGTCATAAATCCCTTCAAATCCGATATCGTTATTTTATTGATGCTTTTGATAATTTCATTGTACATATTTTGTCCAAGTCATTCTCTTTCCTCACTTATCCTCACTAAAATTTCTCAAATCATCGTCATATATCGACACTATAGCTTCTTCATCGTCAATGTTACGATACTTTTCCTCATATGTTAGCATCTTTTTCCATGTACCAACCCAGATGCTTGAGTTTGACACTTTTTCACGCTCGACTCCAGATCTCGGAAGAACTTTCTGGTTGCGTTCATATACTGTATCGTGTATAGTAGTCACAAGAGATGCAGAGTAGCAGAGTGGAGGTTTTCCTCGAGGTGATGGTTCAGCAGGGAAACCGGGGTCACCTTGATGATTCCACTGCGCGATAACACTTTCAACTGTGCTTTGACAGATGCCCATGCACTCAACTACACGTTGCCGCACTTTTCGTTGCGTTCCTGAACGTCCTTCGTCCTTTACCTTCATGAAGTAGTAATGGGAGCGCACAATCATCATTTTCTCTGCTGCCGATAGCTCATGTTTGACCTTTGGTAACTTCTCCATTTTTTGTTTGTTTATTCGAAAACGCACACCATTCAAAAGCTCTCTGTCTCCTCTTTTTATTGATATACTCTGCAAAGTGCTTTACCAGTTGAGGCTTTTGTAAATTGCGTCAACAAAAACAATTCATATACCGTATACGATCCCATGTGGTGAGGACTATAGATGAACTATACGAAATTACTCCTACGTTTAATCGAGCTAAATGTGATACAACTAACTACAATAGACTTAAGGCTCGTTTGCTTGTCGGATGCGAAATGTTAGAACTGTTACTGATTTACCAACGGTTCACATCAAAGGCGAATGTGGTCAGTATTGCTGAATTAAAAAAATGGTGTGGTAGTAAAGGGCTAAGTTTCTACAAATTATGTAAGATCACAGAATCTATTGACGAAGTTTACTAGCAAATGCCTGAACAACTCAAAATCAATCCTGTAAGTACAACTACTCAACAAGAAGAACTATATCAGATTCTCAAACGAAGTGGAGATATCAATAATACAGAAATAATCAACTCAGTAATCAAGTTCAAAAATTGTATTTACGAAGGATACAAAAACAATCTGCTAATTTGGAATGATAAAGCAAATTCATTTCAAACATTGAACGGTCTGAATGTATTAGTCAAGAGTAAGATCACTAACAGATTGAGTTATCAGAAACTAGGCGCTTCATTTGATCAAGATCAACCATAAATGCTTCTCTATAAAGACCTTCTTATGCGACAGGATCGTAGCGGTAGATTTGTGCATGAAGCTTCATTAGTATCAGTTATGGATGGATTTGTTCATGTGGATGTGGATTTTTTATCAAGCTAAGCATTTCAAGGTGACTTATCAGCGTTTTCTTCAAAAAATGATGTAGTTAGGTTTTTACTTTTTTTTACAAAAAATAATGAGTAATTACCTGTTAAATTTAACAGAGTTTTAAACATGTTCAAAACTTCATTCTATCGCTCGAAAATACAGGCACCGATTTTAATTGGTCAACAAAAAGACATTTCTTCATTTGAGCAAGGATGGTAACGTTGATGTGCATGCTAGTGGGTAAGCCGGGAAAGGCATTCCCTGTGGACTTTGACAAGAAGAAGGTAATCGGGTACTTGAATGACGCCATCAAGGAGAAGAATCCTGATACTATCAAGTGCGATGCAAATGAGCTACAGCTGTTCCTCGCCAAGAGGGGCAACGCGTGGCTGAAAGATGACGATGATGCTGTTGAGAAACTGGAGGACGGAGTTGTTACTAGCGACGTAAAAGCGATGATGTGCGAAAAGGAGGAAATGGAGTCATCATGGAGTCTGCAAGAATGGTTTGATGAACACAAAATGCCAGAACCAGCTACAGGAGAGATTCACGTGTTAGTGGAACTGCCGCAGCAACCAAAAACTGACGCATCGAATAACTGTATGACGGAGGCAATGAGAAAAGCAATTGAAGACACCCTTAATCAGGTATTAGATAAAAGGTCTGCCGAAAAAAAGAAGCGCGAGTCGATAACTTTCTCTGAGTTGACAAATGCAAAGTTTTTCCGTTTGACAAGAAAGTTGAAGCTGGCGGTAAAATTTATTGACATAGAGCAATCGCAATTGGAACAATTCAATCAAGATATTCCTGTTTTTGATTGGAAGGGCGACGTAAACGAAGATGATCAAGCAGAAAATTACCGCAAGTATGTCCAAGAGCATTTACAACAAACACTCAAAAATTACAAACGTACGGTGATTTCAGTACATCATCGCAAATCACTTCTTAACATCGACGACGATCGGCTTCCCTTTATTTTGAAGGGTAGCACAGATATGCTCATCCTGAAAGATCTGGGAGATGATACCATGGACAGTCTGATTCATTTTCCTGGTTTACGTATGGCAATTGAAGTAAAGAAAGATTTGGGTCCGAAAGGCACAAATTACTCAAAGTACCGTGCGGCTGAATTTCAAGCAATTGGCAAACTCATCGCAATCGATTTGAAAGCTATCGGACGGTCGGCAATAGTTCTACTCACTGATTTGAATCACACGTGGACTTTCTTGTGGCTGGGTGATCAATGCATATATAACATGAATTTTGATCAACCTTCTCATGCGTTTGCATTCATGAGAGAAGCTATTGCCAAATGGAACCAATCTGACGGAAGTGTTCATATTCCATTCCCTGGACATGAAAGACCATTGAAACGCAGAAAGATCGATGACATGATTCCTTCAAAAGCTAATATTGAAGCACAACACACATTGCGTGAAATGGTCGAGAGATATCGCTCCATTGAAGACGAGCTGGGCTTAGATATGAGTATGCCACGTGAGATTGGGCGTTTTATAGTTCAAAATATGACAGCATATCGTCATATGGATACTTGAATTTCCAAGTCTAGAATGCATTTTCTGCTTTATGCTTGAAGTTCGATCCGAATTCATTTTTTTGTATCGATGGTTTTTTACTTTTTACCAAAACCAATGGGTAATTACCTTTTTTTACTCAAAATTGTATTATACGGTTCTAAAATGTAAGAGCCGTATTTAGTAGGGATTCTACTGTACTATCGTGTTTTGATTGGTCAATTAAAGGCATTTCTTCATTTGAACGATAACAATGAGGCTGTTCTGCATCCAAACAGGAGTGAAGGGAGTGAAGGGAGATGCCTTCCATGTGGATATCGATGCGAGTCTATCGGTCAGTGACTTAAAAGACGCAATTGCACACAAGCAGAAGTACGAGTTTGCTGCGAGTGAACTGACACTGTATCTTGCCAAGAACAACGACGATAAATGGCTTGAATACCCTGATATTCATTTGACGGCGTTGATAGAAGAACTATTAAAAGGAGTAAAACTCAGTCCAATGGAGGATATTTGCGCTTATTTTACCGATGCCCCGAAGAAGGTTATTCACGTCCTGGTGGTTGTTCCGGAGACTTCTACAGATTTGATGGATCAACATATCTTTCCTATGAATCAAGACGCAGGGCATGAAAAAGATCTCAATCCATACCTTGAAGCTGCAGAGAGACTGAAGAATGAGGACGAGGTTATCAAGCTTGATGAGACTATCGACCGAATTCAAGGGGAGGATGGCGCGCCATTTATCGTATTGGAGAGCTCGTCGGGCATGGGAAAGACGCAAATGGCATTTAATCTAAAAGCTCGTGGTAGCTTGGACGTATTTTATGTCGTTTGTGAACGAATTGGCGATACAAAGGGGCAGAAAGTGTACAGTGCATTCAAAACCATATCAAAATCATTTCGAAAATGTGTGGAAGCGGATTATGAAAGGATGGTCGAAGGCTCAGCAGGTGAAATTCGCGAAAGAGGACCATTCTATACGTATGGTTTTATATCGGCATTGCTGACTGGGGCTAAAGAATTTCGTGGAAAAAGGGAAGAAGAGGATGTCTTAGACGCCTTAGACCCAAAGAGAAGATGTTGCATTTTCTTGGACGAGTTTCCACTTCTCGACAAACCAGGAAATGAAGACAGAGTTAAGTATCTCCGATTCATGCGAAATGTATTTCGTGCGTTTGGTTTGGTGGTGATCATAAGCTCTACGAATGGCTCAGCAAGAAACCTTGTTACGACAGGTTCGCGCTCGCGAGGCGATAAGAATCCTATTTCGTGGTGTGTTGTATTCCCGTCGCTTCCGCGCTTTCAAGATCCTTCAATTGAATCCATCCCTGAAGAATTGAAGAGTATTGTGTCTAACAGTAGACCATTATTTGCAATGGAGGCACTCGTATATATTCACCGCAATCGTGTGAATGGAGAAAGTGCTGTGGAGTACATGGACAAGATGGCTAAAGCATTGGCGGAAGAGTTTATGAAATGGAAGCCGTATTCATCATGGTTTTTTGCTGGCCAAGTTTGTCTTTTCCTTTGTACAAGCTATGTGAATGATGATAAGGGTAATCTCATCAATGGCCACTTTGCGCGTCTTAGTGAAACGGAGCCGTTTACTCTGAGCATCAACACTAATGCCAAAACAGTGAAAAACAACATTCCTTGGAAGTGTCGCTGTATGTTTCCGGCAATGAATGAAGATATCCTTCTATACCTTGTGATGATGGGAGGCAAAGAATTTCGTACATTGATAGATGTTGCTAGTGAGAAACCGCTACCATTTTATCAAGCATTATCCGAAGTGAAGAAGGAGACCGAAGTTCTGAATTTTGAAAATACCAATCAAATTTCAAATGACGGGATGAAATTAGAGGCTCTGGTTACTGGATCTGTCGTTATTGCAAGTCACCAAGATGGCTTCTCTGGGATTGGTTTTGGCGACTTCTTTTCTGCATTGTTGTACGAATTGGGATTAAACGAATCTCCAAATGATCTGATTGACTTTCCATTCTCAGTGAATGATCTGCAGATTCCATTTCTCGCTCCACCCAATGTAAAGTGGCCAGACTTTCCCGTTCTCAAGAAATTGAATCTGGGGAATCTTGAGAGAACGAGGAACAACGACCAGATTGATTTCCTGATCTTAGATAATAATTTGTCTGGCGAGTGCAAAGATTACAAGGATGATTTGGAACTCAAAGTCATGAAAAAGATTATCAAAAATATTCCAAAGGAGACAAAGGTCCACCTTGTTGTTACCAACTCGCTACAAGCCTCGTATTTCAATAAAAAAGTTACGTTTGATGATTTTGTGGCAAGTGAGAAATTGACATGGTTGCAGCATGCCGTTTTTTACCGAATTAGAAAAAAAACTGGAGACAATGAGAAACCTGGAAACACTGGACTGAACGAGATTAAAGGAATCGAAAACAAGTGCAGAAAGATCAACTGCCAGCAGTGCGAAGTAAAGAAGCTGGTCATTTTCATAGAACAAAAAAATTGTCAAAAAATCAACATTGAATAGGTTGTCTAGTCTTAGCTTTTTTTGAGTCAGACTCGAACAAAAAGTAAAAAAGCCAACTATCATATTCTCATGAAGTCAATAAAGCGTACCAAATTGAATGTTGTACTAAAGTCTATTCCAGTTAATTATGACTATGGTAATTTTTTGATATCTAAAAAAATAAACGTTTTTGGCGCGAAATTATTGAGAATATATAAAATTGGCTATTTTGCCGTTATGATTATGTTCATGGATAGGAAAAATATGCAATATGAGCAGAATGGCAGTCCGCCGAATTTATTTTCAATTTTCGGCGCTCTCAAACGGGATATCGTCAGCAGTTTCATAATAGTCGTCTTCAACTTTGATGCAATGTTTGACGTACTTAGTGTTAGATTATATTGAAGCTTTTATGATGTAGTTGTAACTTGTGCACAAGATGGTAATGCAAAAAGTAAATGTATTTTGTGTGTTTAATCAAACAACAATAAGATGTCTTTGTTAGCTCCTCTCTACAAACGTTCTTCGTTTATTGATTCCTAGCCACACAATATACAAAACCCAATATGTAAGTGCTTCGTACGCGCTGGTGTTCTGGAACATCCGATTGATTTGACATCCTGTAAACCACCTTGAGTTATCAGCACTTGGCATAGTAGATACAACTTGAACCAAAAAATTTGATCGGACACGGACTCGAACCCACGACTTCAGGCTTGGAATTTGAACCTGGAACCACTGCACCATAGTGAACTCAATATAAAACGATGTCAAATCCTTTACCTTGATACTTCACACATTGCACACACGCGGACTCGATCACTTCCAACACTTAGCCCATTCATCAGCCGTATTTTGATCAAACCGTTCGGCCGTAAGACACTCTACTTCAGAATGCGAAAAATTGACGTTGCGCTTTGCGACATAGCCCTTTACATTCCCCCATACCATTTCAATTGGATTGAGTTCTGGGTGTGAGACTGGTAGGAGCAGAATATCGCAATCAAACTTCGCTGCTAAAAACCTGAGCTAGATACACAGGCTTCGGCTTGTTTGTCTTGCATATGGCTTCTAATTCAATCCTTTTGAGGGTCATGTAGTCGTCATACGTGATTAGTGCGCGCCCATCCATCTCATGTCGAATTTTTTGTCGTAGTAGCCAATCGACATATTCTGCTTTCTTGAAAGTTGATCTCGCAGGTTTCGACTCCTCTGTTAGCACAGTATGATAGGTAGCACGATCAATAACCACAACGGAGCGCGCTGGAATAGACGAGAAAACCTTCTTCTCGAGCCAATCAAGGAAAACGGAAGAGTTCATTTCGGTGTGGTAGTCTGAGCCTTGAAGAGCGTTCTTTCCACGGAAAATCAGCGCAGCGCCTTTGACGAACCCATCCTCATTTCCAACATGACAAATTATAGAGTGCATGCCTTGTCCTGACGGCATCTGCAACCCTCCCTCACCGTTCTCGTCCATCCACGCTTTCGCCGGGGTCATGTTCTTCGTTACCCAAGTTTCATCCTGGTAGAATATGGGGCGACCTTCGTCACGATAGCGTCGGATCGTTTGGATGTACTGCAGCCTCTGTAGCGCGACGGACTGTTTTTCCTTGATTGCTTGATAGTGGGTTGGCCGTTTACTGTACGAAAACGACATATTCTCCGTCAGCACTCGGTAAAGAGTCGTCCGACTCCAATGCCAATGGCATGCTCTCGTCCCACGTGTCTGCTGAAGCTCGTCAAGCAGAGTGTCCAATGTAACGGGTTTTTTTGCGCGAAACATATTAAACATAGTCGAACGAATGACTGGGAAGAGTGCTTCTGGGACTGTACGAATGCGTTCCCTTGTTTCCGGTTCATCATCGCTTGGTAATTCGTCCTCCGTCTCGATCATCTTGCTGGCCTTTTTTACCAGGCCCTCGGAGATGCCAA
The DNA here is from genome assembly GCA_001600495.1 of Pilasporangium apinafurcum. Classification (NCBI taxonomy): domain Eukaryota; phylum Oomycota; class Peronosporomycetes; order Pythiales; family Pythiaceae; genus Pilasporangium; species Pilasporangium apinafurcum. Next base: position 14,873 of record BCKE01000106.1, read on the forward strand.
GACAGACCGCAGTGCGCTTCACAGGCTGCGCCGAATTGAATCGCTTTCCTGTATTATATTCCTTAACGAAATATGCGCGCGTATCAACAATCATTTTTGCTATTGTTTTTGTCATGCGACGAAAGCAGCGGGTGCGCTTTTTGGGCGCCTTTTGCTTCGTCATAACCTGCCACTTCACTGGTCCCTCCTTCTCGCTTGACAGATCCAATCGAAATCAGGTTTTTACGTACGAAAAGCTTGTATTTCAGTCAGTCAAATGAAATTTATCTTATTTGCACAGCTGCAATAGTTTTTCTGTAAAAGCAGTTATAAAACCATACCCCTAATTTTCCAAATTCCAGGGACATAATTATCTGGAATAGACTTTAATTACATTCATTTTTGTTTTATTTTATGCTTGTGTATAAATAGTTTTGGATTCACTTGAAAACACTAGCTTCAAACTGACGCAGTTGGTAGAGCGTCCGGATTTCAATCTGGAAGTCGTGGGTTCAATCCCCGTGGCAGTGCTGTGTGGACCACATGAATACCCCAAGACCTTTGACCGTTGTCTTCCCCTTTCTCCACAACATGGGGTTTACATAGACGGCGCAGGTAGGGTGCGGTGGAGTAGGAGCAGCTGTCCTGATTGTGCGCCAGTGTACTTAGTGCCATAGAACGGCCGGGTTCGTATCCTGGATAGGGTTCGAGGTAACAGTCTACAACTCAATACCATACACAACTTAGGTACACAGAGTACAATCGTGATAGCGATAAAAAAGGGTTCCAACAAAATAAAGACAAATCTTTTGATGACTATCTTTGTATTTTCTTTTTTCCCCTAGTCAACCCTTCACTGAAAGGTGATGGACATCACTGTCTGTTCCTTTTTCGCTGAACGTTCTTTAGTCGTTCTACTCTTGTGTGAGTTGGCTGGCTTATTTACTTGAGCAAGTGTGTAATGGGACTACGCTGGGTCCCGAAACAACAGCTTACACTAAAAGCGCGAGTCGAGGAAGCGAGGGCTTGTCTTTAAAGAGGAAGGAGACTTGAGGACTTAATGGCAAATTTGCAACTGAGTTAAAATTCTTAAAGGTTTCTGAAATATAACCACTAGGCGCCTATGGGGTGAAATGCATTAAACCTATGAATGAAATGTTAAAACCTATGAATCTGATACATTAAACCTTGGGTACACTCTCAAAAGTGAGGTTGAACCCAGACAGATTCTTCAACTGACTTGAACATGAGGAACCTTGTTAAAATGGAAATATCTGATTGGCTAAAGGCAACCAGCTTGAATCTCCAATGATGATGCTGTAGCATCATCATATGATTTTGGGTATCTCAACCCAACTGACTCTTGTCCAATTATACTTGATTTCTTAACTGTAGGACTCAAGTCGATACATGGGTGTCATAGACTGATGAGTTCGTACGATTGGCTATTATTCCCCAATAATCACCAATCGGAATAAGTTCTATGGCTTTCACTGCTTGGTTAATATTCCCCAATATTATCCAATCATTGTTCCCCATGAGGATTGGAAAATCTACCAGTCACATGTAAGGGCAGGACCCATTACACTGCACCAAGGATTTCCAAGAAACGCGGTAGACCAAAAAAACAAAGCAGACGTGAAAGTCAACACGCAACATTACTTCTTACTCACAAAACAAAAAAKATCCCGCGTTGCACACTCTGTGGTCAAGCTGGTCACAACAAGCGTCGTCATGTGCAGCGCAGCGCAGACTAATAAATGTAGTCATACATGTTTTTCATCTTACATTTGCATTCTGTATACAACTTTCCTG
>BCKE01000106.1:17511-29067 GCA_001600495.1 Pilasporangium apinafurcum
TGTACCGGCGTCAAGCCTGACTCACTCTTCACACGGTCGGTCGCCTTTGGCAGTTCTGTGTCGTGTGGGAGAAAACCAAGATGAATCCAGAATTACGTTCCTAGAGGGAATTGAACCCACGACACCCGAGTGAAAACACGGGGCTTTACCACTAAGCTATAGGAACGTGATCCACATAAAAGGATGAGTGTCGTATTTTGTCTGACAAGATGACGTGGTATTTTTCATGATGTCATGCGAATTTACTTGAAAATTACGCAAGTTGACAGTAAAAACGAAATATTACACTACAAGAAGTACAGTGGTCTGAGAAATTATAGCCGCACCCAATTTTTTTTTGATAACTTGGTTTGGCATGTGCTTTTGTAGTTGCTCTTTAGATATAATACTAGCAACACAACATCGAGACAACTCACCAACAACCATTGCAATAGGTGTGATAAATCAAATAAAAACGCAATTATTCGGTTTTTGATAATATGAAAAAGTATAGACGAAGYAGCTACTTGTCGATKATTTTGCCTCCCTTGAGAATCGTTTGCGCCATGCGGYCTGGCATTCCCATCACTAAACGACGTAGATAATCTTGATCAATTGCTGTCCAGCTTGAAACGATTTGGCGCTTGAGTTCGTCGCGATTTGTGAACTGGTGTCCACCACGGTACACAGACCGGACCAGTTCACCCCACACATTCTCGATTGGATTCAGATCCGGGCTGACTGATGGCCAATCCATAATGGATGCATTGACTGTTCTCAAAAACCCTTCCGTCTGTCTTGACGAGTGAGTAGGGGCTCTATCTTGCTGAAAGATGACTTTTGACGAACCGCTAGACTGCTGTACGTGCGCAATAACCGGTATTAAATAGCGATCAAGCGTTGCAATGTACTTACATGAGTCCTGTCTCCCTTCCAGGAAGACAATATCTGACTTCCCATGGTAGCTGAATGCCCCCCACACCATTACTGAACCACCTCCTATAACCCGGGAGGAGTATATTTCACGCTCGCGCCGCAGATCATGCCAGTAAAACTGGCAGCCATCTGGCCCATCTAGATTAAACTTTTTCTCATCACTAAAGATGGTAACACGAAAATCTTCAATCTTGTTGAGATTCTTGATGGCAAACTTGACGCGGTTTATCTTGTGTGTTGACGTCAGTTTTGGTTCTTTTTTTCTGCGTATGTACTTGGCAAATTTTGTGGCGCGAAGGATTTTAAGGATTGTTGTGTAGTGTACGGCTGGCGTTATAGTTGCTGCAATCGCCTTGGATGTCATTCTTTGTACACAGGCAAGCCGAAATATGCGACGAATGTCGCGCACCTTGAGTTTTGACGGTCGTCCTATCTTGATTTTTGTCTTGTTTTTTGTCCCTTTACCTTCTTCTTTCAACAAAAATGTGCGAATTATCTTGTCGGAGCGATTGAGCTCCTGAGCAATCAGTCTATTACTTTTCCCAGCATTTTTAGAGGCGCGAATGTATCCAATCTCTTCACCGGTCAATCGCTTTCCTCTCGGCATCCTTCTTATGTTTGAATCTCGAATCTGAGAGCGGCAGCACACTCGCAGATCCCTCATCGAAGTTGAAACGCCATTTATAACCAATGCAGACTTTCTAATGGCTCTCATTACAAAAATTACACAAGGGCGTCTATAATTTTTCATATAGGGAAAAATGCATTTTGGTTGATTTTTTTTCTGACAGAATCGGTTGACGCAAAATGGCTACAATAGTGCAGTTCCCATATGATGATGGAAATCATATCTGAACGCTGGCCGTACATTCACTCATACAATAAAACTATCAAAAAAAATTGGGTGCGGCTATAATTTCTCAGACCACTGTATATTTTTTGTATTTATCTTTTCAAAAGTATATTTTTTGTATTTATGTTTAGAAAATGTATATTTTTTGTATTGTCCCTTTTTTTATAACCCCTTATTTTTAACCAATCAAAAAAGTTACTGCTGTGTAAACCACATCAATTCTTGAGAGTCTTCACTAAGATCGCCCCAGCGAAACTTATCTGGATTTGCTTGAAAAAGAGGTAACATCCATTCTTCAAACTTGCCGCAAAGTTTYTGCCAATCGAGTTTGTCTGGGCATGCTTCGAAAAGTGATAGCATTGATTTTCGAGGGCACTGGCAGAGTCTCCACCAATTAAGCTTATCTAGGTGTATTTCGAAGAGTGATAGCATCCATTCTTGAGGTCCGTCACAAAGAAATTCCCAATCAAGCTTATCTGGATGTGCTTCAAAGAGCGGTAATATCCATTCTTGAGATTCGTAACAGAGTCGTTCCCAATTGAGCTTATCTGGATATGCTTCAAAGAATGGTAGCATCAACTTTGGAGGACATAAGCAAAGTCGTTTCCAATGAAGCTTATCTAGGTGCGCTTTGAAGAATGGYAGCATCCATTCCTGAGGTTTGTTACAGAATTGTATCCAATTGAGCTTATCTGGGCATGATTCGAAGAGCGGTAACATCCATTTTTGAGGTTTGCAGCAGAGTTTCTCCCAGTCGAGCTTGTTCGGATTTGCCTGTAATAGCGGCAACATCCATGATTCCGGACGGTCGCAGAATTCACTCCAATCGAGAAACGAAAGCACGTTCTGACACCTGGGATCAGTGCATAGCGCAATCAGATCGATTTTAAAACGCTCTCCTTTGGTCATTTTGCCTTTCTTAATTCGTGGTAGTGTGAGATCTTGCCGACACTTCCGGTTGCATTCGTCTTTCGCTGGCATTGAGGAACTATATGAATGATGTGGGTTGATAGAAAGTCGCCAGTTATACATTCATTTTTCCATATGTTTTCTGAGCCAATCAAATTTGGCGTTTGTGTGATCGCCAAAAAGTTGTCGTTATGTAAAACACATCAAATATAAAAAGTGACAGCTCTTCAATTCTGGAGCAATGGCAATATCCACTCTGGAGGGTTTTCACGAAGTCGACTCCAATTGAGTTTATCTAGATTTGCTTGGAAAAGTGGTAACATCCATGCTTGAGGTTCCATACAAAGATATTCCCACTCGAGCTTATCTGGATGTGCTTGAAAGAGTGACAACATCCATTTTTGAGGTGCGTTACAGAGTTCGCTCCAATCGAGCTTGTCTAGGTTTGCTTGGAAAAGTGGCAGTATCCATTCTTGAGGTTCGTCACAAACTCTCGTCCAATTGAGTTTATCTGAGTTCGCTTGAAAAAATGCCAACATCCATTTTTGAGGTTCATAGCAGAACTCCCCCCATTCGAGCTTGTCTAAATTCGCTTGTAAAAAAGGAAGCATCCATTTTTTCGCGTAACGACAAAGACGGTCCCATTTAAGCTTGTCCCGGTGTGCTTCGAAGAGTGGTAGCATCCATTCTCGAGGTTCGATGCAAAGTCGTTCCCAATCGAGCTTATCTATGTGTGTTTGAAAAAATGGCAATATCCATTCTGTTGGATTCACTGATCCGAAATATGGTACCTTATACCGAGAAGTATAGCAAAGTTGTTCCCAGTTAAGCTTGTCTAGATGGGCTTCAAAGAGCGGTAGCATCCATTCTTGCAATCTGCAGAGGTGTCCTTGAGTGAGCTCCTCTTAACGCATTCCAAAGCGTGACATTAATGGCACCGATATGTAGTGTTGCCCCAAAAAGCGCCCATTTCGGTGTGCTCCAATGCACCGGTGTACCCATTTTTGGGATCCGCAGAGTTGTCTCCAATTTAACTTGTCTGAGTGTGTTTCGAAGAATGTTAGCATCCATTGTCGAGGTTTGGCGCAGAGGTTCCCCCAGTTGAGCTTGTCTGAATGCGCTTCGAAGAGGAAGATCAACTGGATGAGAACTCCTTCTTTGACAGTTGAAAAAAAGCACATTATCGCACATTGACGTACTTTATGTATGCACTATTCCCACATCAATTGCCACGTCGGTAGATGTTGCAGCAAAAAATAAATGCGACCGCTGTATTTATTTTTTTATGCGAAAGTGGATCAAATGGGGCTACGAACTGCTCCATCTTTCTCAGCGTTTCTCCAAGCTCCTTGCGAACACTACCATCTTTGTTTTTGAATTTCTGCTCTTCAAACTCTCCCGATATTTCGCTTGGAACTATGAATCCGTGATAAAACTCAAACTCATGTCCGTGGTATCGTTGCTTTGCGAGCCAATCTAAAAATAGTTCCATAGGTTCTGTCTTGATTCCATGGTCTTTATCCGTGGTCATCTGCAAGCCATAACACTTGAAATTGATAGTATCCACGATGAAAGCATCTAGAGCGTCAAACGCGTGCGAGGTTGGTTGATAGTAAGTCATGCTGTCTTCAGGAATCTCCTCAACTTTTATGTCTTCAAGTTTGTTGAAATGAACAATCTTCAAAGCTGCAGGAACAGTCAACTCAAAATCAGACGTCCCCGTACAGAGAGAACGAAAGTTGAGTTTGAATGGCTTGGAGAGTTCAAATCGTCTGTGGCACATCAATTTATAGATCTTCTCCAAAATGAGCGAAGTATTCTTCAATTCATCGTTCCAATGGAGAATTACAAATCCGAAAAGGATTTCCAAGCTCTTTTCTTTTAGTCGCGTGATGACTTGCTCACCAGTATACTTGGATAGGAAATCCAAGTGATAGCTATATYGAAAATCGCTTCTGTCCGGCACCATTTGAAAAACTTGGTAATCGCRATCRTATGCTTCCACATCCCTACGTACTGCGCAGCCCATATTATACGAATAAATGAAGGAAGAGATTGCTCCACTCATTTCGGCATCGTTGAGCTTATTGTTTCCAAAAATGAATCTCGGAATTCCACCATACTTGTCATATCTCTCACTCAAAACATCATTCGATAACTTCAAATCATCATCAAGTAGCGAACTATACTCCAGTAGTTCTTCAAAGCTCCACACGGGTAAGATATATCTGATCGTATTTACCTTCATAAAGTTGTTTATTCCAGAAAGTCCTGGCAAAGAAAACAGGATCGACACTCCTGTCCAGCCAACAAGACGCGACGACTTTGCTTCAACGAGCCGAATCACGTTTTCACTTTGTTCAAGTACGTCGATTTCGTCCTCATCAAGTTGGATGAACTCCTTCCTTATAAAGCAGTACCTGTGATATTTGCTGTCGCAATTGATTACCAAATGAATATCTGGTGCTAGCACTTGATCTCGAATGAGTCGAAAGATGCAATAAAGATAGAAACGGCTTTTCCCTACTCCTGGGTTTCCCGTTACAACAAGGTTGGCTTGCGAACCTCTCTTGAAGATTTTCTTGGCCGTTTCSATCAGGGATTCAAAGATCGTGATATAGCATTTCCTCTCAATAATCTTGTTGTTTCTATAATTCGGGTGAGCTATTGGAGGGAACTTGGACATTTCAAAATACTTAATTTCGTCTTGATCCACTTTCAACTTTTTGGTTATCATATTTTGAGTAAACCATTTATCATCTTGAATACGCTTGTGACCACTAATACTCTGTTGTAACGATTTCTGAGCAGCAAATAGCTGCAAGTGATATGCTCTCTCTTCCTTGAGACTTTGCTTTGCTTCAGCGAGACTTTGCTTTGCTTCAGAAAGACTTCTTTCCAAAAATTGGCAATTTGGTTCCTCTCCAGTAGAATTTGGGTTCTTTTCCCACCATTTCTCGAGTTTTTCTGTCAAATCTTGCACCTTGCGATTCCAAAATTGGACGTTCTCTTCAGTACTAGCGATAGCGGTATGAGCTTGTTGGTTTGTTTCCACTCTTTCTTCCATGTGTCAATGATTGTGTCTTTCTTTGCAATTTCGTCAATGAGGGGCAACGTGCTTCCTATATTGGTAATGACATCATTAATGACTTTTTACTTTTTTATCAAAAAACATATGAGTAATTACGTTTTTTGTACTTGACTATACATTCTCTAAGATATGTGTAAATTTGAAAAGATTCGACGATAAACGATGGATTCTGATTGCTCAGTCAAAAACCAGTTTTCTATTTGAACAAAAAAGAAAGATGAAGATAACGTTGGTTTGCATGCTAGTGGGCGTGGCAGGAAGCGTGTTCTCTGTGGACATTGATGAGAACGAAGATATCCTCGGTGAGTTGAAGAAGGCGATCAAGGCGAAGAAGCCGAGCAGAATCAAGTGCGATGCAGATGAACTGCAGCTGTTCCTCGCCAAGAAGGACGGTGCGTGGTTGGCGGAAGCCAACACGGACATTATCACACTCGAACAACTGCCAAGTTTCGTGAAAATGATGGCTTCGCTTCGCATCAATAATGATAAATACTTCGGAAAGGACTTTGTACCAGACGAAGGGGACATCCACGTGTTGGTGGTTGTTCCGAAGAACGAGACTGCTCCGACGGTGGTGCAAAGTGATGTTTTTGCTCCGTATGGTGGTCAGTTCTTCCCGCAATTTGAATTACTAGGAACGCCGCTCCGTATTGCACTTCCACGCACAACGTGTTTGCCTGAACCAGAGAAATTGGCGCAAGAATGTACCTCCTTCACAGAATGGGGTGTTGGTGCTGTGCACGAGATTCCACTGATATGGGACTTCATGAAGGACCTTGGTGGATGCACAAACAACGGCAAGATCTTTTGGCGGTTGGAAGACAAACAAGTCGTGTCAGTGCTGGTGGATGGGTGGTTTCGAGCGTCTTCCCCCGGGAACATTAATGTGCGCGCAAACAAGAAGAGTATCCTGATGGGAGCGTCGGGCATCGGCAAGTCGACGCTGTTGTGTGTGATGGCATTTTATCTCGTTTTGAAGCACAAGAAGAATGTGCTGATGTATCGGAGATTGGCCAAATTCAACCAGGAGAACTGCCTCTTTTATCTGGGATACGAGGATGGAAAAGTTGTGCAGTTTTCAGTGCAGAKGTGCAAAATCCAAAACGGAATCATTATCTATGAAGAACTCATTCGTCAACAGGGCATTTCGAATGTGTGGTTGTTGTTGGATGGCTTTCGCTATGAAGATATTCCAGAGGGAATACAAACATTTAAGATGCTGGCGACATCACAGCAAGTGGACCTGAARTCTCAAGAGTGGRTTSATGCATATTGYTGTTTGTTGCCTTGTTGGTCAAAGAAGGATTTATTGTCGTTGGGAGATATGATTTACAAGTTTACAACTGATGACATGGACGAAAGATATTATTACTCTGGCGGTAGCGTGCGTGAATTTACGTTGGCCACGTCGGATGAAATACACAGTGTAATCGATGATATGATCAGCAGAATAGAGGATATGTCACTAGTCGGTCGTTTGCCCCATACATTCATCAAAGACGTGAATGACACGAATCAGTTTACCGCTCGACGGTATTGGGAGCAAGTCATCGACTCGGAATATACTGTCCTTACTTTTTCAGTGAGACTTCGGTCAGGTGTGCTGTTTCGAACCTACCACTGGGCAAAAAGTGCTGGACACAGATCACTCGCTGGAAGCGTTTTCGAGATCTATGTACATCGCCTTGCTGCCGACAACATGCTGAATCTTTTCATGTCAGAGTATGATCCGCCAGAAAGAAGAAAACCAAACGATCCTCGGTATTTGAAAATGACGCAAGTGGACTTAAGAAATGGCGTCGCGACGTGCTGTGGAACGACAAGCGATCATGAGGATTATCTGAAGCGATGGAGAGATGATGAAAAGCTCACGTATTGGTTTCCTGCTTGTCACGATTTCCCAAACATTGACAGTATTGTGAAGTTCGAGTCTAGTTCTGGCAAGAGCAACGTGGCATACCTTCAGATTACTGTCGCTCCAGAACATGAAATCGACGCCAAGCAGCTGGAGAAAATGAATGCGATTTTTTTTTCGGACGAGATCAAGCAAAAAGGAAGTACTGAACCACCGATCTACATAGCTGTTTGTCCAGATCGCAAATCGTGCGAAGCGTTTATCTTGAAACCATCACCAGAAGTTTTAGCGGCGAGAAAGGTGTGTCAAGTGTTTGTGGGCTACTACGACATGGCCTTACTTATGATTGCTGCTGATGGTTCGGTTAACAATGCGCTCATCGAATCACTGCCTGCCCCACCTCCATACAACCTTCGAAAGCGATTGCGTACGCAGTAGCAAGTGATGCTGGTGGTTGTGAAATGTCATGGCAAGACGGATGGAATGGAACACTTGGTGCGCTCAATGCCTATGACACGATTATGGTTTAAGTTTGGTGATGTTGGGATGCATATTAATTAAATGATGTTAATAAATGTATTGAATCGCTGTCATTTTGGGTCTATGATCCTTTTGAGCTTATCGCACTAAGTCAGATTGTCTATAAGGTTGCGTATAAGATTCCTGAATTCTTCCCAGTCTTCGAAAACATACAAGCTTCTCCAGAATTCCTCACTATCTATTCTATCATCGCCGAGCCGCAGTGGCGCACTAATCCATGTAAATGCATGCGTTCAGCCTATTTCACGCATGTAAAGCGTTCGGTGTGTTCCATCATCAATTGTACACAAGCCTTCATCCCTTGTTATATCGGGATTTGGAGCATTGAGGAATACCGGATTTCCAATAACGGTTTCGAACCGATATTTCAAAATCTCCTCAGCACTCGAAAGTTTTCGCCATGGCATTTTCGCGATTCGATCCATTGGTACCCACGCGTAGAATTGTAATTGAAGATATATATATTTTCATATCCGAATCTGTACATTTGGATATGAAAGGTCATAACTCACCTTGTTGAATCGTGACTTCCACTTCATCATTAGGTATATCAGCATATCTTATTGTTACTGATCCTTCCGGCGGGATGTAATTCTCATCTGCTCGTTCAGGCAGTGTATAGGAAAGCTGCATTTGGTCGGAGATGAACTACTTGCCTTCGTTTCGCCTTTAGCTGACTTTCAATTTTTCTTCTTGTTTCTCGTTTTGGTATGAGAAAAGAAAAAGAGGTAATACAAAAAGGGTTATGATATTTCTACCCCCTTTTTTTATATATCTACCTTTCGAAGTGCAAAATACGGTAGAGTTTACTTCAAAACACGGTATCGTGTCTTTCGCCTGTTTAGTATTACCACATATCGATGATCGGCCAACCATACTGTTCTACCCGTAGTCTGAACGCACTATACGCAAAGAGAATCCCTTTTGCTGCACTAACTCAAATAAAAAATTGAAAAGTTTCTTGGCCGATCCGTAACCCATGAAGAACTTACTCGTCTTCTCTATTTTTATTGCTTTGTTGTCCCACCCAATCGCCAATGATAGCCAAATCTCGTTATTTATGGATTATTGGGTTTTGTCATCTTTTTTATCGTTTTTTGCACTTCGAAAGGTAGATATATAAAAGGGACAATAAAAATAATGTTCCTTTTTCAAACTTAAATAAAAAAAAGGGAAAATATAAAAAATGCGCCATATGCAAACGTAAATATAAAAAATMCCCCACAGGTTTGGAAAATATAAAAAATACTCCACAAGGAAATATTACTGTATTATATTGTTATCTTTCACTGCTCAGTAGTGGAGGACTMCCTGCCGATGAAAATGGGGATAATTCTGTTTAATCATGCATTCCTCTCACAATCAGAAAGCACCAGGTGACGATTAGCTCTATCGTCAAATCCAGAAGTTGCAGTAAGCAATTGAAAGCTCGTACAATGGGAGCTCTATATCTAGATGAAAAAAACGAAAAAGTATTGAATTCGGTAATGTGGTTGCAGAGATATCTCCCTAAATGTGAAACAACCCACAACAATCTTCGTGCAATTTTGAGTGAATTTACATGCTTCACATACACAAATTGAGCAAATTCTAGTGCTTTGTGCATGTCTTTTCACATATTCCATCTTAATTTGTAAGTGTACATCCAATTTTTTATACGATATACCCGTATCGCACGCGTTATTCCTCGAACGCTTCGACCTAGAGATTCGAGACTGCCAGCGAATATTCTACGGCATCTGTTAAGTGCAGGCTGGACAGAGGATATCGTATTATCTCGACTAAGCACGTAGTTGGAATATCTTTTATATATAGCAAATTGTATGTTAACTTGGAAAAAAGGCATACACACCTGCTAGGAATGGTTAATTTCAAGGCAACCGTTCTCAATCCTGGTATGCCGCTCAATGCACATGATATCAAAATTAAGATAATAAGATAGAAAACTGTATCGCTGTCCTTTTATTTCAATGCAACAGAAATTTCCGGATTTGGCGATATATCAAAACTATCCTGAAATTTGGGTATTTCGTGTTGATTGCGCGAGGAACGCGTGATTAATAAACAATAAAAAATCATATCCACATAACGAGCTCCAATACAATTGTAAGCTGATACTACGTCATGGAATATCGATCTACTCATCATCTTTCTCGTAATTTATTGGTTCAGGTATTATGATCATATGTCGTGTAAACACTTGAAGCAAATCAAAATATCGGATTGAGGATATCGCGTATGAACACCATTTCCAAAAAGGTGCTCTTCTTACAAAACACTTCCTGAATGTCTTCACACAGTCTGTCTCCAATACCATCCTATGAGTCAAGCAACGAGTTCTTTGATCACCAAGTGTACACGAGCAAAGCGGATATCGTCAATGCTGTCCTAGCCTATCATGAATCTGTCCACAGGGCTTATAAGGTCGTAGTAAGCGACAAGCGACGATACAAAGTCGTTTGTGTGACCTTACAATGTGAATTTGTAGTTCAGTTTGCCTTCAAAACGGAATTCAAGAAACCCTCCAAGTTCCTGAAGCATACATGTCCGATTGAAACTGTCGATACACAATCCCACTCATTTAACAGAAAGTGGACAGGGAAGCAGCTAGCACAGAACGAGTCTATCCGAGAGCTTTTTGTTCAGCATGGGCGAGATGTTTCTCCAGTCATCATTCAACGGACGGTGGCAAAGTTGGGGCATTCTGCATCTTATATAAACTGTGTGACCGCGTGTAAGAGATTGAGATCTGAATTATTTAAGGATGACATCGCTCAATTCGCATTTCTCCCGTCCTATATCGAAGCAATGAAACAATTTGGCCACGCTGGAACTCTCGAAACGTCAAGTGGTGTTTTTAAACGTTTGTGTATCGTTTATCGAGAAGGATCAAAATCATTTTCTCAGTACGCAGATCGTGGCTTAARCGTAGATGGCACCTTTTTGAAGACATCACCCGGAGGAGTACTTCTCGYGGCCTGCTTTCGTAACGGAAACGGAGAAATTCAAATTGTGGGAATTGCGGTGGTGGCTATCGAAAATGAAGATAATTGGTCGTACTTTTTGAACTTTTTGCTGAGTAACCTCGATAATAAACCAGCGTTTATAATATCTGATCGTGACAAAGGATTAGTGCCGGCCGCAGCCAAGATTGACGCAGTTCATTATCACTTCTTTTGCTTCCGGCATCTTATGGAAAATTTTAACAAGAAATTTAGATCCAAGGAACTCAAGAATGCAGCGTGGGCACTTGCCCGTTCAATGTCTAAGGGTTCATTTGAACATCAAGCGGAACTCCTAAGGGGTATGAACCCTGGTGCACTGAAGTGGCTGATGGACATCGGTGAAGAGAAGTGGTCACTCTATTTCAGTCCTTGTCCACGGTACGGAATG
>BCKE01000106.1:35221-48071 GCA_001600495.1 Pilasporangium apinafurcum
GGAAGAATGGGCTAAGTGCATCAACTACTGCATCAAAATAGAAAATGAATATTTGTCTGCCGCTGACGAGACTCCAATTTTCGACGATTCCGAGGTAGCCTTCGAAAAAGATGCATAACTTTATGAATTCGAAGTTGATTTGCATGCTTGACAGTTCTATAGAATACCAAGATAATTTCCTTCCTTTCGAATAGTCTCTGGTACAAAAACCTCCATTTAAACAAAAGTTACTGCAAAAATAACATGTGCCCTATTAACTGAGATAGGGAATAATTAGGTAAAGTCCAAGCGGGACGATGCTTTGATGGGTGCTGATACCGTATATGTTCTATTAGAAGACCTTATGTACCACAGGAGACATAATTAGGAAATGTCGTCATTTACGGTACGACACCGTTTCAGTGAGAAACCAACCAAAATATATTCAGTTTGAGAATTACTTCGTAGTGATCACCGCGCCCCAGAACTGGGGCCAGCTAGGAAAGAGTTCTTCCCTCTAGGAAAGCCGTTGCTGACGGTCGTAGTTACTCTGTGCGAAGTGTTACGTGTAGCCCGCCACATCACCTCTGCCCATATTGTTGTTAGTTCCTTTCTACATAACACCTATGACTACCACTGAGAAAATTCCTCAAAGCGCGTACGCACGCTTGGAGACACCATGCCCCACCGCAGAAGTGTGTAACACTGATAACGCTGCACAGACTGTTGATGAATCAGATGGCCACAATACATGTAGAACTGAGTGTAGTCCATTTGACACCGCGAATTGGCTATCAAAATTGACGATCTGGTGGCTAAATCCATTGGTCCAACGAGGGTACTCACAGCCGTTGACGGAGCGCGACGTCTGGCTGCTTCCGCAAGCCGACCGCTCCGAGGTACTCACGGCCACCTTTGATCGGTTCTATCAACGTGAAAAGGCCAAACGACGAGAGCGCCAAAGCGATGGCGCTGATGAATCATTAGTCGTCACGCCTATCCATGGGCCGATGTGGAGCTCCACCAAAGGCATTATGCAGTGGGCTATCGTTGTGCATCTCGTAGGGGCGGCCTGCTCGATTATCCAGCCGCTCCTCATCAAGGCACTGCTACTGTATTTCCAAGGAAGCGACAACATGTTTCACATCACATCACCGTACACGCTCGCCTGTGTGTTGATCGCGACGACTGTGGGCAGCGTGATGTGTGGGRACTTTGGGATGTTCCTGACCATGCGCGCGGGRCTGAACGCGCGAATTATTGTTGTCGACAGCGTCTTCCAGAAGATTTTGCGGCTTACCACGAGCGCGCGCCAGTCATTCACCAGTGGCGACATCATCACCCTCGCAGGTGTCGACAGCGATCGACTCTTTGAAGCGTTCTGGGTCAGCCTGTGGGCTGTGTTATCACCGCTGATGATCACGATCGTGTGCATCTTAATTGGTATCGAGATGGGATGGGAAGTCGGTGTGACCGCGGCGGTTGCGTCGGCGCTGATCTTGTACTTTGCCACGACTAATTCGCGGAACATCGGTTGCAGTCGCCGTGAGATGCTCAGCATTGCGGGTGAACGTGTTAAAGTCATCAACGAGACGCTTCAAGGTGTACGTGTCATCAAAATGTACGCATGGGAAGACTCGATCGAGGCACGCGTGCGCGCGATCCGGGAGCGTGAGATCACTGTCATCCGCAAGTACAACTACCTACGCGCGACCAATATTGCCGTGCTCTACCTGGCCGTGACATTCTTAGTGGCCATTTGCCTTTTCGTGTACATCTACAAGGGGAACACGTTGGACGTGCCCACGGCATTCACACTGTTGGCGTTTGCCAATGTCTGTCGTCAGCCCTTTCAGATTTTCTCCAATGCCGTGGTGTTCCTATCTGAAGGCATCGTTTCCATGAAGCGCATTGCGAAATTCCTTGCTGCGAATGAGATCGTGTCGAACACCAATGAGATGCAGCTCTTCGAAGATTCCTCGGTAGTGGAGATCCGTGATGGCGACTTTAGCTGGGGTGTATCTGCACCAGCAAGCTCCACGGATGGCGAAGAGAAGCCGTGCGGTCTCATCTTGTCTAACATCAACCTGACGATCCCAGCGGGATCGCTGACTATCGTCGTCGGTTCTGTTGGTAGTGGCAAGTCCAGCTTGATGAACGCGTTTCTAGGCGAAATGCATCAAGAACGAGGCACTTGTGGGATTCGTGGGACTGYGGCATATGCCAGTCAACAAGCTTGGATACAGCACAACAGTGTGCGAGGTAACATTCTCTTCGGGATGCCCATGGACCAAGAATACTACCGTAAAGTCATCGCYGCGTGCCAACTGGAACGCGATCTGGAGGGGTTTGAACATGGCGATCAAACTGAAATTGGCGAACGCGGAATCAACTTGAGCGGCGGTCAGAAAGCGCGGGTCAGCCTCGCGCGCGTCATCTACCGCCAAAGCGCCGACCTGATCATATTGGATGACCCACTCAGTGCCTTGGATGTCCATGTCGCCAACTCGGTCTTCTTCGAATGCATCGTCGGGCTTGTCAAGTCAAAGACGCGGATCTTGGTACTCAACTCACACTATCATTTGCTTCCCCATGCGGATCGAATCATCGTCATGGCGGATGGCCAAATTATCGGTGATGGTAGTTATGAAGATGTTAAGAGCACGTTCACTTTCTTGGAAGGCAACTCGCATACCGATGAGGCAGGTACGATCGATGCGAGTCCAATGTCGGATATGGTTGCACATGATTCAGTTGAACTTGTCTTGCCCAACGATAAAGACGAAGAAGAACGCGACTCAAGAATGGCATTGACTCCGAAAGCTATCAGACGCTCAAATCGCGAACGAGTGATCAGCAGTTCATCTGCCTCGGCGCCCATGAATAACGAGACAACCACAAATCTGCCGGAAAAGCCCGTGAAATCGATGATGCGGGAAGAAGACCGTCAAACCGGGTCGACCGGATTCCGGCTGTATTCGGCGTTCTTCGCATTTTCTGGAGTTCCTGGAGGTTGGGTTGTCGCTACCGTCGTAACAGCGTTTGTCATCGCCCAAGCGTCTCTGGTCGGTATTGATTATTACATGACGTATTGGTCCAACGGTTCGATGGACGGACTCAGTCAGAAGACGCTCTTGTGGTTATACCTCGGTTTTGTCTCTATAGCGACGTTGCTTTCGGCGTTCCGCGCTCTATTCTTCACCGAGATTTGCGTCCGATGCGCACAGGCGCTGCACTCGCGCTACTTCCACAAAATGGTCCGCGCTCCAGTGACGACATTCTTCGATGTGACGCCGCTCGGTCAGATCCTGAATCGCTTCTCACGCGATCTCGATCAAATCGACAATCCGTTGCCGTACTTCAGCATGAACAGCCTCATTTTGCTGTTTACGACGCTTTCCATCTTCATCGTGTGTGCTGTCTCGACCTTCTACACGTTGATTTTATACGTCCCTTTGGTCGTAGCATGCTACTACATCCAGCTCTACTATCTGGCGACATCGCGCGAGCTGAAACGGTTGGATGGGGTCACTCGATCGCCGTTCCTRAACTTGGTGTCTRAAACCATCAATGGCATTGAGAGTATTCGRGCCTACCGCATGGCAGATGAGTTCGTACGCCGGTGCCGTGAGCTTGTGGATCACAATTGCAAGTTTTTCTTCGCGTTTCAGACCGCGTCTAGGTGGTATGCCATGCGCCTCGATTGGATGGTCGCGATGGTTGTTGCTGTCGTCTCCCTATCGTGTGTCGCGACGATGAACTCCATCGGAGCTGCGACGGCGGGTCTTGCGCTCACCTATGCAACACAACTCGCGAGCCAATTCCAGCGCCTATTGAACTTGATGGGATCAGCGGAAAATTTGATGACATCATTCGAACGCATCTCCTTCTACGATACGCTGGAAGAGGAAGGCGGTCACCGAGATATTGTGATCCCCGAGCCATCAGCGACGTGGCCCACACAAGGAACGATTGCATTTGAGAACGTGTCGATTCGATACCGTGATGGACTGGACTTGGTGCTGAAGAATGTGTCATTCAGTGTACGAGACGGTGAGAAGATTGGTGTTTGTGGTCGAACTGGATCAGGGAAAAGCACACTGATGAGCGCGCTCTTCCGTGTCGTCGAGTGCGCGGATGGTCGCATCTTGATTGATGGCATTGATATATCGCAGATCGGCGTTAAGCATCTCCGCGAACGGTTGACGATCATCCCGCAAGACCCAGTGCTCTTTGGCGGGTCATTGCGTTATAATCTTGACCCGTTTGACCAACAAAGTGACGAACAAGTCTGGACAGTGTTGCGCAAGGTGCATCTCTATGATGATGTGAGCAAGTGGGGTCAGGGCTTGGAGTACGAAGTAGCCGAGAAGGGTGACAACTTGTCGGTGGGGCAACGCCAATTGGTGTGTATCGCTCGAGCATTACTGCGCGACAGCASGATCATCGTCTTGGACGAAGCCACGGCGAATGTTGATCAGGAGTTGGACCGTTTGATTCAGATCGCGGTTAAAGAGAACTTCAAAGGGAAGACGGCGCTTACGATTGCGCATCGACTCGAGACGATCGTCGACAGTGACCGAATTTTGGTCCTTGATAGTGGCGAAGTGAAGGAATACGATTCTCCAGCAAACCTCTTGGCGATACCAAACGGCATCTTTGCATCGTTAATGCATGGTGCGGGGAGCCACTGAACCACTTGGTCAATAATTTTCAATATAGCAAAGTAGGACGACATTAACTTCAATCAGATGCTGGGATCGCCACTTAAATGGTGGTAGATGTCGTCTCGCTGCAATTTCACTTGCAAAGCGTGTTCAAATAAAATCTCAAACCCTTGCTGATACAGCCAACTACAGAAATATCGTATGCTTTGATGATCTCTGGTGATGCAAACATGCACACGGTGCTGTGCATCACTGGATGTGAACATGAACTAAATTGTCCCGCGCGCTGCCACGAAGCGTCCAGTTTTTGGGTCACTTGCGTGGCACACCACCACGCATTCGTGTTGCTCCGCTGTTGTACTTTGCGCGTTCGTGCATTGCTACACGTCCATTCGGGGTCACATGGACCACGACAACAGCATAAATCTAGCAAATCGCCTGCCAAATCGAACCGTTCATTGCGATACGGAATTTGGGACTTTATAGCTGGTTCTGGGGGACAGCAGAGTAGCTAGGTGGTCATACCTACATGAGCAACTTATTCTTCGTCAAGATCGCTATGGTTGCTTTTGGAAGGGTATTTCTCCATGGTGGATACCCATGCTCATGTTCTCTCACACACCAGGAAACCGTACTTTGTCAAACGGAAACGGATTTGACCCATCTTCAAGTCCAGCGAATTTGATATATAGTGGAGGCTTATTGCACCAGGATTAATAGAAAAGAATGTTTCATAGCCAATCAAAGATACAAAGAACACTATGTTCAACTGCATGTTCAAAAGATCCAACCGTGATATGTAAGAGGCTTTTGGGATGAAATCGCTTTTGAATCTTTGAAGAAAAAAGCATGATGCGGTGTTAAAGATTTGCTCTTTGGGTTTTCTTTCTCCACAACTGCGCAAGATTCGGCACGACCTTCTCAAAGTCACTGTCATCGCTCTCGCCTGGTCGGCGCTTCCGCTTGCGTTTGGCTTTTGCTGGCATGGTGAGTCGATGTAAATGATGTGCATCAAGAACTCTCACGTTATTGGTTGAAAAACACGCAGCTATGTATTTATTTTTTCAGTATATAAGCCAATCAAATAAATCGATGTCCATTCTTGGAAGTTATCATAAAGAAGATACCAATTGAGCTTACCTGAATGCCATCATAACAATGGGAGCATCCATTCTTGGAGGTTTTCATTAATATAATGCCAATTGAGTTTAACTAGATTTGCTTGAAAGAGAGGCAGTATCCACGAGTCCGGACGGCCGCACAGACCAGCAAGATTTTTTTGATTATCAGGAAATGCTGTCAATCTACTTGCTCCCTTTTGGTGATGATGTCCACAATGGCTCGTATATTTTCCAGCACGGTAACGCGAGTATTCATGCATCAATTTCCGCTCGAACATTTTTGAGAGACTTCAATGTGGATATTCTCGACTAACCGTCCTTCTCTCCGGATTTGAATCCTATAGAAAATATTTAGGGAGACCTAGTTAAAGCGAATTATGATGATGGAAAGCAGTATAACAGCATCATCGAGCTGAAAACCACGGTTGTGAGAGCGTGGAAAAACGTGAGTCACGGTCGGCTTCTCACGTTGGTTACATCAATGCCAGATCGTTGCAACGACGTCATGGAGAGGCATGGAGGAATGACTGAATACTAGGCTCATTCAATGAGTCTAGGATGCTCTAGAAATCTAAAGAACATGGGATTTCCAAAATTATTCCAAATTTTGGGCCGCCTCCACTTTCTGGCAAATGCATCTCTTGCACTAGAACGAATTAGGACGTCATTTTTAAAGATTCGGCCGTGTCAAGGCCTCTAACTCCATGGGATCCTGCGATTCCGGCGGCGAAAATGACGGAAATACTGTAGCTGTTTTGGGGGCTCAGAGGGGCTGTAAGTTATTTTCGTTCATCGGTTCAGGATACGACGGCAGAAGCTCAGAGCCGCTATAGAGGTCAATTCTAGAGGTCGACAAAATGGATGCGGTTGCTGAGCGTAGAGAGCCTCTCGACAAAGCAGTCAGTAATATTATGATCACAATGCTAAGAAGCGGCTCATCCAGATAAATGAGTTCAATATAGAATAGGGATGAATGTCGGGCTCATATACAAGAATGACGACTCGCCAGTGCGTTGTGGTCTATGCTTGCAACCAGGACACAACCGTCGTACCTGTGACCGGAGAGAGCAACACAAGCGGAAGAAGCAGACTGAGAAGAGCAAGCACGCTGGTGCTTGATCTCAGGGTGCGTTGTGTTTACCGGATACGATTTGTGTGGTGATTAATTTATGTGTATTGGCTCCAGGCTTCAATTCAGCTACTGGGTATAGTTTGTGTATTGGTTATGCCTAATGAACTGGTTACGCTTTGCTACACTTGTGACACTTCTTGTTTTGCTTGGTTTGATCCCTTCCCTGACGTCTGTGGTCAGTTGACAAAATTATTCCAAAAGGGGGTATGTTTTGACTCAAGTTGCAACGGTTGCCAAATGAGGAAAAAACGGCCCCGATCAGGGATTTCCCCATAATAGTAACTTGTCAGTGCGTGAGCGACAGTCCCACAGACGGTTTTCCGATTGTTCTCTGTGGATTGCCATGACAGTTTGATGACAGATTGTTTGTACATTTAGACAATGAAGGTCGGTGTTGGATAAGCGATGAGTCATCACCGACGACGACCTCGACCGTTGTGACAGGGCTCGTGGACCTTGGGGTTGGTCGCATCGAAACACTGTGTGGCGGGTGATGTCGATTCGTGCATCGTCCGTCCCCTAGCGGATGACTTTATTTGCGAACGTGCCTCGTCATCGGCATGTCGTCGCAAGTAGACAAGACCTCCACGTCGAGGACGTCATCGCTGTTGGACAAGAACTCCACGCGGGGCTACGCGACTTTCGACGCGGACGATGTGACCAAGCCCACGCCTCGACCACCAACCAGGTCGTTCGGCAACGCCTCGTGGCTTTCGAGACTCGTGTTCGGCTACGCGAACGAATTGCTGGAAACGGGCAACACGCGCCAGCTCGAGATGGAGGACCTGTGGGAGCTGGAGCGTGAGTTCCGCACGAGCGAGACGTACGTCCACTACAAGCGTGCCTTCTTGGAGAGTGACAAGTCGGCAACACGCGCCTTGTTCAAGACCTTTGGCATGAGTTTCCTGTTGTGTGGCATCGGCTCGCTGACGATGGCGGCATGCTCCATTTTCGCGCCAGTCGTGCTCCACAAGGTGATCGACGCGTTCAGTGTTCCGGAACTCGACATGACGAGCCTCTCGCCGTGGATCGCCGCCTTCTTTGTGTCTCGCCTGTTGAATGCCTTCACCCAAGCCCACGTGACTTTCAAGCTGGAGAACTCGTTGCTGCAACTTACCGCGTCGCTCAAGGCGCTCGTGTTTGAAAAGGCCATGCGCCGCAGCATCCAGAGCAAGGGCGACAACGATATGGTCGACGTGAGCAACCTGTTCACGGCCGACATCGACAACTTTATGTGGGCCGGGTTCCTGGTGAATGTGGTGTGGATCATGCCTACTCAGATCTCGGTCGTCATGTACATGTTATACAACGTGCTCGACGTAGCGGCGTTTGCTGGGCTCGGGATGATGCTCGTGTTCATGCTGCTCGGCTATGTTATCTCCAAATGGTACATGGACGCGTACAACGACGTAATGACGTTGAAGGACATGCGCATGAATATTGTCAAGGAAATGTTTGGCGCCATCCAGATCGTCAAGCTCAACGCCTGGGAGAACAAGTTTCTCGAACGGATCCGCGTGTGGCGAGCCAAGGAGACTTGCGCGATCGCGAAGTACTTGTACTTGATGGGCGTGTCCATCTTCCTGTTCTGGGGTGCACCACTTTGCGTGTCGGTGACTTCATTTGCGACGTATACGTTAGTCTTGGGCAAGGAACTCACAGCAGCCAAGGTGTTTACGGCTATGGTGCTTTTCAACTCGATTCGTGAACCCGTCGCGCAGTTTCCCGAAGCCTTGCAGGCTTTCGTCCAGGCTCGTATCTCGCTTGAACGGGTGACCAAGTACTTGTCGGCAGAGGAGATCTACCACGATAAAGTCGCACGCGATGTTGAAAACTACCCAGCTGATGTCGAGATCTCTGTGGAAGACGCGACGTTCAAGTGGCAAGTCGCTCCGGCTGCACCAAAGTCAGAAACTGAAGGAAGCAGCAGCGAAGACTCGGATTCCATGCCGCTCAAAGAAGCCACTGGTGATGCTGAGGGTACATCGCCACGTGAGAGCAAAGTTGTCTTGGACAGTGTGTCGCTCAAGATTCGCAAGGGCGACTTTGTCGTTGTTCACGGGGCCGTGGGCGCAGGGAAATCGTCGTTGTGTGCTGCGCTTCTTGGAGAATTGCCCAGCGAGAAAGGCAAAGTGTTTGTGCGTTCCCACAACATCGCTTACTACTCGCAGCAGCCGTGGATCCGCAACATGAGCATCCGCGACAACATCCTGTTTGGTCTTTCGTACGACAAGTCCAAATACGATCGTGTGCTGGATGCGTGCGGTCTTGTCAAAGATATCGCCATGTTCCCAGCGGGAGACGCGACTGAGATTGGGCAGAAGGGAGTCAACTTGTCGGGCGGCCAGAAAGCGCGAGTGAGTCTGGCGCGAGCGTGTTATGCCGATGCAGACGTGTACGTCCTGGACTCGCCACTTGCTGCCGTGGATGCAATCGTGCAGTCGGAGATCTTCAACAAGTGTATCTGTCGGTTGCTGGAGAACAAGACGGTCGTGCTCGTGACGCATCTCCACGACATCATCGCTTCCGAGGCTGCGAATGTGAAGGTGTTGATCGAAGGCGGTAAGGTGCAGGTCAAGTGCGGGGAGCGTGCAAAGTCGCGCCGAGAAAATGTAATCTTGCACACGAAAGACGAAGATGACGAATCCGCTGTTGAGAAGATACCAGTCGAAGGTGGCGACGAGGAGTCGACCAAGAAGCGCGGTATCTTGATCGAGGACGAAGAGCGTGAAGACGGTCGCGTCTCGGGGGAGGTGTTCAAGGCGTACTTTGCTGCGATCGGCGGATGGAAGGTCACGGTGGGCTACTTTTTGATCCTGGTGACGTGGCAGAGCTTTCAGGTGAGCAGCGACTTGTGGTTGAGCCACTGGACTGGAGGCAAGCAAGACTCGGAGTCAGTTTCGTCTGTCGAGTACAATGTGACGGTGTATGCTCTCCTGGGGTTCGGTACGACAGCCTTTCTTTTCGTGCGTGCCTTGGCGATGGCCTACGCAGGCATCTCGGCCGGTCGATGGTTCTTTGACGAGATGACGAAATCGCTCTTGAGTGCGCCGCTGCGGTTCTTCGATGCAAACCCCATTGGTCGAATCTTCAACCGCTATGCCGAAGACGTGTCGACAATTGATTTCCATCTTCCATTCCAGTTTTTCGGTATGCTCGTGTCCATCACGACCAACATTTTCCAGTTGGCGACGGCTGTGTACGTGATCAAGTGGGCCGGTGTGTTGATTCTTCCGCTCGTGTGGATCTACATGGTCATGGGTTTCTTCTACTTGGCGACGTCGCGCGAAATCTCTCGTCTCATGAAGATCACAACGTCTCCGATCTTGAGTCACTTGTCACAGTCGGAAGAAGGTGTCGTTGTGCTCCGTTCCTTCGGCCAGTCGTACGTGGATCGCACGATCGCCGAGAGCTTTGCTTTGAATGATGCTAGCAACCGTGTGTGGTTCGCCCAGACCGTCGTCAACCAGTGGTTCAGTGTACGCGTACAGATGATCGGCTTTGGCGTCGTCGTGCTTATCGTGTCGACGCTTCTCACTCTCCACGCGTACTTGTCGCCCGGACTCGTCGGCTTGGTGTTCATGTACACCGTGAATATCGATTCGGAACTGGCCTGGTATGTCAAGCAGTGGTCGTGGCTCGAAATGGAGATGATCAGTCTCGAACGCGTTCTCGAGTACATCGGAATCCCACCTGAGGGCCACGACAGCGATCGTCTTGTCGTGGCGACTGGCGCAACCAACGAGGAATGGCCGCGGCATGGTGCCATTGCCTTCGACAATGTCAAGTTTGCTTACAAACCCGAAGGAGATCTCGTGCTCAAGGGTCTGTCATTCGATGTCAAGCACAACGAGAAGATTGGAATTGTCGGCCGTACGGGAGCCGGCAAGTCGAGTCTGACCATGGCAATCTTCCGCATCAACGAGCTCGTGTCTGGTCGCATTGTTGTGGACGGAGTGGATATCTCGACCGTGAACTTGCAGACGCTTCGTTCACGCATGTCGATCATCCCGCAAGTCCCCGTGCTGTTCAAGGGTTCGATGCGGGCGTACATGGATCCGTTCGACGAATACGAAGACGCCGAGATCTGGTCGGCCTTCGAGAAGGTGAGCTTGAAGGAGATGGTGAGCAATCTGGACGGCAAATTGCAGCACGAACTGAGCGAAAACGGCGAGAACTTCAGCGTGGGCGAGCGCCAGATGCTGTGCATGGCGCGTGCGTTGCTGCGCAAGTCGCGGATCGTGGTCATGGACGAGGCAACGGCGTCGATCGACCGCGCGACGGAGCAGAAGCTGCAAGAGATGATCCTGCGCGAGTTTGTGGACGCGACGGTGCTGACGATCGCGCATCGCCTGTCGACGGTGCTGGACTCGGACCGCATCTTGGTGCTGAGCGACGGCCGCGTTGTGGAGTTTGACACGCCGCATGCGTTGGCGCGCCTTGAGGGCGGCATGTTCCGAGAGCTCGCGAAGGAAAGCGGGTACTTGATGCAACTGTTGCAGTAGGAAGGAAAAGGAAGATTGCCCTTAGATTCATCAGGCGGTGTGAAAAGCCGCTTCAACGAGACACTACATAATATACTGCTTTTGGACAACTAGGTATTGCCGCATTGTTGTTGTTGTGCTCGGATGCTCCCGCCGTGGAAGACACCATCGTACCTATGTGGTGTTGTCGCCGCTGGTTAGCTCAAATGCAGAAGTATATTTACAATCACTATAAGCTGGGGACACTCGTGTACGTTGCCTCTTCGGCAGCGAGTTCGTCCAGCACGACCTGGCGGAAAAGCAGCTCGTTCCGACGCGCGAGCGACACGGGCTGCGCCATGCACGTGAACTTGCGCAGTGTCGCGGCTGCCAAATCGTCGCGAAAACGGAATTTTTTGGTCGCGATGGAGCGAAACACCGGCCGCTACACGCCGTCATTGTCCCTCTCACGTCGGATCAGGCAACTATGACAAAAACCACGGCACAATAAACAGTTAATGCATGGCGAGAATGGAAAGGGATAGGATACAATTTAATAGAACGTACGCGCCCGTGATCTCTCTGGTGAGGTTGGTCGCGTCGGGCGTCAGGTGGAGCTCGTCGGCGTCCACAAAGTCCCACAGCACGATCGCGTAGTCATCCGTCAGTTTGTAACACGTCACGAAACGGGCCTCGACGGCCAACGCATCGTCGCTTTCGGGACAGCAGCGGCGCAAGCTCATGACGCGGTACATGGCATGTAATGGGTCTCCATTACATATCAGACCCAGCGGGTCTGAAAATAGTTCAAACCCGAACGGGTTGATAAAGTACGATTTTCTACTGTGTGTAGAGATGCGAACTTCTGCTAGGTGCGGTTGTTTATTGTTTACGATTAGTCCGTAAATAAATCATKTTTTACAAGACATGGAAGAAATAGTAAACAATACTATTCCCATGTTATCAAAGAGAAACAATCCTTTTATATACGATTTTGTATAGTTGGTTGTGTTCGAATTGGACACTCGAGCATCAGTCATTCATTTCAGTTTGTAGGTAGCTTTATTAAAACAATAATTCAGTTCCTAATTTTCCTCCTAAAGAGTAAGTCTCTTTCGGTTTATCTTTTTCCTTTCCTTTTGATTGACGACGTCCGTCGCCAATCAATTGCGCTTCCTCACAGCACAACAGTGTAAGCCAGTAAAAGGGTTACCCTTTTACATGGCATGGCACGGCTCCGCGTCGAGCAGGTCCCGAGAGACTGTGATGTGATAAAGCAACTCATAAATGGGTTCTGCAGTTGGATCGGGTCGGGTTTGATACTGAACCCGACCGGCTATATACAACCGGACCGGTTATCATATCGGTTTGGTTAAGATCTTTTGGGGTTGAAAGGTCGTCAACATGAAGCGTCGGTCACTAAGATGAAGGGTTTGTATTTCATTCATTTATATATAGGAGATTGCATAGAGTTTTATTAACTCATTT
>BCKE01000107.1:0-45311 GCA_001600495.1 Pilasporangium apinafurcum
GCACCGACTGTCGCTTGTATACTTGCACGCTTGGATTGGTCATCTCCAATACCATCGCTATGAATCAATCTCAAGAGCGCGTGGATAGGATGCAGCGTTGTCGTAAAGTATCGCTCGTTTCTCATTGCTAAACAATCAATATCCGAGCTTTTTCGTATCGTACCTATTTCACACCTTTCTTTCTTTTGTTTTGTTTTATCTTGCCTTGCCTTACTCACTCGCTTCATCAAACGAACTTCACCCTGCGGACTGCCTTCCTCAATATCACCATCTTGTCTGCGTATTTGAATCACCACCGTATTCATTCATCGTCAATATTACTTTGTTTTGTTCGAATCTTTGCAATTTCGCATGCTATAACGATTTGGATAAGACGCTTTGATTGTTTGGAAGAAACTCAAAGCAAGCAAGCAGAGATCGTTCTTGAGTTACCAAATCGTACCTCATTTGAGACCAAACCAAATATAAGTATCCTTAATGCATTTTCGAGGTTTTTTGTAATGTGCCGTCAAAGTTGGTGCGATTTTGAAACTATATGTAGGTCCATTCGACAAATCTCAATTTTTGTACCAAAATCAACAATAGAAAAGTAATACTTCGGGTGGGCTCTTCACATCTCGTCCTAATAACTTCATGGATACTCGGCCGATTTCTATGCTTGATAGCTCAAGATATAGCGGAAACGTTGAGAATATCGTGGTATGCTTAGTTGAAAAACCTCAAAAAGCGTATAAGGATACTTTTGTTTGGTTCGGTCTCGTATGATCATTTTTTAATATTTACCATATTTAGTATATATTAGATATTAGTGAGACGGGATAGTATGTAGCCATGTCTGTTCAATGGCATCGCTAAACTAATAATCGATTTTTAAAAATATCCTCAACATCCCTTTTTAATGTACACTATGTAAACTAAACTAGGACGTTCTGCTGTTCAACCCAAAAATTTGTAGTAGAAAACCATGAAGAACGCAGCACCAGATGCGGAATGTGCACATGAGAGCACCAGCAGCAGCACATGTGTTCCTGCATCTTCAATGCTGCTGTTGCGGACACAGAATGAAGATCCCATAGATGAGAGCAATATCGACGTTGTGAAATCCAAGAAAAAACACTCAGGCCCACGTAAACGCAGACCGAAGAAGAAACCAGAAGCAAACAGTAACACCACTGGCTACTGCGCATCTCCGTCTACCTCTGTGGCATCGACTGGATCGGGTGCAGAAAACGAAAAGAACGTGCTTTGCGCCACTGCAAAGCCATTCCTTCCGCCTGTAGTAGGATTACGATCGCCTGTACGACCACTCTACGAGCGTCGCGCAGTAGTGCGCTCTCCAGAGCAGGTTGAACCGCCGAGTTCCACTCTACCTCCTCATCAAGACGACGGTAACAATTCATTGAATGAGCAGCAGGATCGATCATATTGGACACAATGGGTGATTGAAGCAGCCGAGAAAGAGCGTGCACGCAGACTCAACGCATTGAAGCAATTGCAACGTGAAGAAGAAGAAGAAATTCTGCGTCGTCGCCAATGGGCAATCGCCGCGATCGAGCGTGAGCAAGAGGCGATGATGCGTGAGATGTTCTTGGACAATATGAAGAATACACAATGGTTTCAGAGCACGATTTCGCGGTTCGCCGACGATTACGAGGTTGTGTGCCCGAACAGTTGGTTTGGGTGCACGTTTAGTTGTATGTTGAAAGATCTCCAGCAGCACTTGGTATGTTGTCAGTATCGACAAGTACCAGACACACTGGATCAGGTTGTGGACGATTCTAGTGCCGTCGATCTTTACTCTTATGATGTCGTGTGCCCAAATGCTGTGCTTGGTTGCAAGGAGATTTGTTCTCGAGAAAATCTTGCAGAACATCTAGCTACATGTCCAGTGAACGGCATTTCGCGTGAGAAAGAGTGGGAAGAACGATTGGAATGGCGACGGAACGTGCTCTTGGCGACTGAGCAAGAGCGTGAACGTCGCATGGATGAACAGCAACGCGATGGACAGTTTTCATTTGGGCACCTCCAACAGCTCTATGAAGAGCAGACTGCGATGATGCAGGTCGTATTGCATGACGAAATCGTGGAATTTTATCAGCATCAGCAAAGTGAATCATGGAGCCGTCGCCCTTGGATTGAAAAGGCGATTAGTATTATAAAAGAACAAATCCAAGAGCTCTGGGGCAAACAGACGTTAGTGGAAGGATATGGCTCTTATATCACACAAATGCACGGCGGGTTTAGTGATGTGGATCTTGTGGTTTTTGGTGCAACAGAAGATAATCACCTCACGTGCCAAGACTGTGTCAGTGTATTAGGAGCGCATCTCGGTGCTTTGAACTCCTCTATGTTTGTTGAGATTAGCGCGATTACACGGGCGTCTATTCCACTTCTCAAAGTCGTCGTAGTTCTCAAGAATGATGAAACTGACGATGAGAATGGCGATAATTATGAGAAACAAGTACGAGTTCCATTTGACATTACATTCGATGACCCGGCCATCGTTCATAACGGTGTTGCCAGCGCTACAGTTGTCCAGCATATGATTGATCGTTTGTACGGATTGCGTGAGCTTACATTTGTACTCAAACACTTTCTAGCGAAGCGTGGTCTAAACGATCCGTATGTCGGCGGTCTTTCGTCGTATGGACTCCTGATAATGATTGCACATACTTTACAAGAACGTGGCGCATTAAAGTCAAGTGTGGCTGGTGACAATCCATCGAGCTTGCCTGAATATCTAGCTCCCACACAAATGAAGTGTGATGACAACGAATTGCACAGCTCAGATATAATTTGCAACGCTCGCTTCAATGCACAACGTGAGAAGGGAGAAAGAGTAGCTAAAGTTATTATCCAGCAAAGTGTCGCAAAGCAGCAACAGTTGAAGCAGCAAAACATACCGGATCAGATCATGAAAAAGATGGCGTCAAGAAGGACCTTGACTTCGTTCATGGCGAACATGAATGGCGATGGTCATGAGAAACGACCTTTTCTGCTAGGAAAATTGCTGATGGATTTCTTACAGTTTTATGGGAATGACTTTCGTCAGCATGTGGATACAATCAATCTCTTACCTGCCGCTCTTGCGGAAGATACTGGAATGAGAGAAAATCTACCTGCCATTGAAGCGCCAAAATCAGTATCCCCACCCCCAGCAAGGCTCTCTCCACCTTCGAGCATGGGTGGTACAGGTGCTTCGTTATCACCATCGTCACATCACGGATGTTTGATGATACAGGATCCATTAGATCCAACTAATAACTTGGGGAAGAACTGTTATCGAGTAAGTCAGGTGTTTCGTGATTTCTCTGATTTTCTCAGCTTTCTGACGGCGCTAATTGTCCGTGGAAGCGTCATGACGACGGGAAAAAAGAAGGTCAGCGCTGACATAGGTGCTCGATCGCCGAAGAACTCTCCTCTTCAGCCTCCACAACAGCAATCGCCACCTTCATACCGAATCCTATCCTCTGTATTTGGCATGAAAACACGAGAGACGAGAAGCAGTTTGGATCTCACAATATGAGTACTTCGTGTATTAGTCGGGATGTGTCCCAAGAAAAGAAAATCACGGAAGAAATTACTGAAGCTTCCAGCGCATGACCTCACCAGCCTTCAGCGGAACCAATGCACCGCTTTCAAATTGGTAACTCTCTGGCACAACCCATTCCTCTTGTGTTAAAACTGTCTCGCCTGATCCTTCATTGCTCGGGATACCATAGAATGCTGCGCCGTTTTCGCACGCAAATGCCTGAAGTAGCTCCAATTTGCCGATGGATTCGAACGCTTCTGCATACAGTTCAAGCGCGGCATGGGCGGAGTAGATGCCGGCGCAACCACACGCGGATTCTTTCTTGGAAGACAGATGCGGCGCACTGTCAGTGCCCAAGAAGAACTTCTTATTGCCACTCGCGATAGCCTGAAGCAACGCCTGGCGATGGGTTTCGCGCTTGAGCACAGGGAGGCAGTACTTGTGTGGACGGAGTCCACCCTGGAAGATGACTGACGGACCACAAACAAAAGTTTAGTATGGTAAAGAACAGTAGCGACGAATTGATGTAGAAATTCACGCACCATTGCGATTGTATAGCAAGTGTTGCGGCGTGATGGTGGCAGCAATGTTAGCAGGCGCATTGGTGACAAATTCAGCTGCTTCCTTAGTGGTGATATGTTCCATCACGACCTTGAGTTGTGGGAATTTCGTCACCAGTGGTTGCAAGACACGTTCAATAAAACACGCTTCACGGTCAAAGATGTCAATCGACGGGTCTGTCACTTCCCCATGCACGAGCAACGGCATGCCTACTTCGGCCATAGCTTCAAGTGCTGGGTGAACATTTTCGATCTTGGTCACGCCTGAGTCGGAATTGGTCGTCGCACCAGCTAAAACCAGCAAGAAGGCAAAAGATGCGTATAGATCATGAGGGTGATACCGAATATAATACCGACAATGATGATTAACGCTTACCTGGATACAATTTGACGGCAAAAACTTTCCCCGAAGCGGCAGCGGTACGGATCTCCTCGGACGTCGTTTGGTCCGTCATGTAAAGCGTCATCATTGGTTGGAAACGCGTCTTGTATTCCTCAGGAATATGCGCCGTGATGCGCTCACGATAGGCCAATGCCATCGCAGTCGTCGTCACTGGTGGCACGAGGTTGGGCATGACAATGCAACGCGCAAATTGCCGCGCGACGTGTGGAACCGTCAGCTTCAAGGCGTCACCGTCACGCAAGTGGTGGTGCAGGTCATCTGGACGCGTCGACCAGCGTAGTTCTTTCGTTGAGGAGAAGGTAGCCATGAAGCGAGGGGAGGAAGAGATGGAGCTGCTCAAGTAAGTATTTCTTGATACCAAAGGTGTCTTCAAGTGGCTCTTAGTGGTTCTGAAAGCCACCCACATTCTGGGAGATAGAAAAATGAAGGTAAAGTAGCAGGTTCCACAGGTACAGAAGCAAAACGAAATAGATGTCAAAGAGTGGCAAATGCGCAAGCAGACGAAATACGAAAATGATAAAAGTAAAACAAAAAGGATGGCGAATATGAGAGCTCTCCATTGACTGCTACATCAAAAGCCTGTTGTTCTTTTATACAGGTTTTGAGCTAACAAGACAAGTTGCTTAGTTATCCAAGACAATACCTTCGTATTTGGTCTGGAACCAATTGATGGCATCGTTCTTGTTGAGACGGTGAGGCGCACCGACGCGCGATTGCTGCATCTTACGGCGGCTGACACGAGCACCCGGACGAGCGAGCACGACGAAAAAGTCCATACCGTAGATACCCGTGGAAGGATCGTACTTGATACCCAAATCAATGTGTTCCTGAATACCGAAACCAAAGTTGCCCGTGTTGGAGAAGTTCTTCTTCTTCAATTCGTATTCCTTGACCTTAAGGCCACGGTCCAAGATTTCCGAAGCAAGTTCACCACGGATGGTCACGTGGCACGAGATCTTTTCGTTACGACGGATACCGAAGGTACGCACGGTGTAACGAGCTACAATGAAACAATATATCACATTATTAGCCTTGCTGAACTTGATCTATATCATTACTTGAAAAAGACGGAGAGAAGAGTGGATGGAAAAGAGGTATGGAACACCTCACCCAGGAACCACCGTCTATCTTCACATCACGTCGAACAAAAAAACCACCAAAGGCGACTGGATAGACAGAGCGATACAAACCTCCAAGCACATACAAACATGTGTACATGGGCAGAGTTTTGATATCCATGCTTCCATCCATCCTTCTTTCGCTCAGTGGCGTGGTGTGTGACCAGAATTTCACCAGTCCAGTAGTACTCATACGCACGCAATCGGGGATAAACCAAACTAATTGTCTCCATGATAGAGACAAAGCTCAGAACCCAGAAAGGTCGTTTCAATTAAGCACACCCCCACAACTTTTTTTGCTGTTGGGTTTCGAATTGTGAAGCGAGATCGGTGGCCCGGGTAAGTAGCCCGTTAAGGCATTCTTTTCTTTTCCCATCTCATCATCTCATGAAAGAGCGATGGGGAAAAGCTTACCCTTGGAGTACACTGGCTTTTGTCCAGTCAATTGTTCGAGCACACGGGCGGCACGGGTCAACTTATCGCCGGATTCACCGACACAACAGTTGATCACCAACTTGTCGACCTTAATTTCGCGCATCACGTTGTTGCTCTTGTCGCCAGCCTAATCCATTTCATTAGAATCCGTGATGTTAACAATGATGTCTCAAGCATTAAAAGACCACAAACAACAGCATTTCATTGTACCATCTTGTCTGTTTTGGAGCTTTTGGAGAAGTAGCGATGGTCGGGAGGTCCTTCACCAAAATTCACTGGAGGGTGTCCTCTCACCCAATCAATTTCACATACGGGACATTTTCCCCTTGTTTTAATGTGTCCCTGATTTATATGTTTGTAAAGTTAGGTACACGAGGGACTGCATCTTTGTGATCAACACTCTTGCAGCCATCTCTCTTATCTTATTTTCGCAAGCTGTCCGTCCGGCCAAACCTGTCATACTGACTAGAAAACCTGACAAACGAATTACCTCGAAATCTTATTTTCAGTATGACCGACTGCAAATGTGTCATTGCAACCAGTATGGAGATTTTTTTTACTGGTATGTCATTCGACAATTCGCCACCATGGCGTTAAAGCGCTCTCGATCGCAGGGAGCCCCCTAAGATCCTGGATCGGACTCGCAACATGAAGACACGGATACTGAAAACGACACCAAGCACACTCGCACACTCTCGAGACAAGAACAACGTGATGATGCCGAGCGCAAGGAAAGGGATTTTAACAAGCTCTGTGCGCAGTTCCGGAAAATGGTAATTCACGAGGATGAGATGTCTGCCATCAAGTGCACGCTTCACCAGCTCTTCGTCAAAGACTTGAACAAGCGACCGCAGCAACAACTGATCAAGGACGAGATTGAGCGAAGCGTGCGCGTATTACGACAGATCCAGATGGAAGCGTGGCATCTTATCAACTTTCATCTCTTGTAGTGTCTGGAGAGTCGTGACGATCCCGACCAAAACAAGTGCGTTGACTACCTTCCCGGTTTGATATCAACTTCTTCAATCGTTGTATTTCTGGGATCGGGATCAACCAGTTTATTCCATCTAAGGGTGAAGATATCGCGCTCAACGAGAGCATTAGTCTCTTCCGACAATAGCGCGAGAGACAAGCTGGGTATCAACGTCCAACTGTCGTGAACTGGGACATGTCCAAAAACGCGCTCAGCATGCAGATGAAGACGAACGCGCACAATATGATTGTTCTGCATTTCTACCGCCGTCTCTCCCGATATGTCAAGCTGCGCTACGACCAACCGATGAAGGGCATCGTGCACATTTTGATTCGTGAAGCGTTTCAGCAGTGAGGACCCAGACGTGAAGTTGCGATGATGGTACGAGAATGGTTGGGAAAGGAGCCATCAATCGACAACATTGAACGTGATCTCACGTATTTTATCGTCAAGCTGTACGAGATGCTGGTGTACATGGAGAGTCGTCAAGATGAAGAGTCCAACATCAAGGGCAACCGTGTTTTCTCTCTATTTCCTGTGGCAACGTTATTTATTCCCGCACATATCGCGATCGACTCTTCCGTTCTCCATCAGATGTGGACCCGAATTCACCAACAGCTCAAGCAAGAAAAGCGAGTCGATCGTGACCTGTTCAAGAAAATTTTAGTGGAAGGGGAGCGTGGGTTGAAGGTGCCTTCGAATAAGGAGTTCCAGCTATTTCGTGATGATCGCTGGCGAGGGTACTTTGATATTTCCAAGTTCGAGACCGGGAGATGGGAATTTGCGCACTACATTACGACCAACGGATACGATGTGTTCGTCTTGCGCAAGCGAGATGTTATCGGTGGAGAGAACCCTTATCTGTCCAAGAAGGAGTTCGACCCGAAGATCGCACGAAATTTCTGCGCAACCAAGATCATTGGAATTGATCTCGACATGCATGCACTGTGCACAACTGCCACTGTCCGCACGTTGGAAGACGACAGGTTTCGCCCACGGCAGTTTTTTCGATTTCGGAAGAAGGAGCGAGTTGCAGCTACGCGGAAACGTTCATCTCGACGCAGGAAGAAGAGACTCCTACGACAGAAGAGACGTAAATCGGCTGGACCGGTGACATGAAGAGTTCATCTACAAGGTACGAATGGAAAACGCAGTCGTGGTCATCAATTGCTCGACATGTACGCCATCACGCAGATCTCGACTCGCGAGTATCGTCATCTTGCTGGATTCAACAGGGTTCGCGCTTGGAATGAAGGCATCAAACAACATGAAGTTGCGTATGGAACCCTGATGCATGGCATGCCCTCTTTCAAAACCGCGTCCTCTTCACGATACTTTGAGCGTCTCAAGTTCGTATGGRCACACATCAACTGGCTTATTGAYTTTTGCTCACGCCATGCTTTCCGGAAGTGRCGCTTCTACCRGTACGTGTACAAGGCTAAGGCRTTGAGTCACRTGGYGGRRCGCATTGTACCCGTTGCGAGCAAGAACACGYTGGTCGRTTWTGGAAACTGGAGTTGTCATGATGGCATCAAGGGCCACGGTACCGGACCCRTCAAAGCGCTCAAGAAGGAAATGGCAAAGCGCGCTACCGTTCGTTCCGTCGACGACTTTCGTACAAGCAAGCGATGTTTCCACTGTCACGCTGAACTTTCGAAGGTAGTCTTCCCGAAAATGGTCAACGGCGTTCCCGATGGCACAATTGAATCTCGATCCGTTTTGCACTGTGAATCCAGTGAATGCAAGACGTTTTGGGATCGCGACGTGAACGCTTCGCTGAATATTATGCGCGTGACGACAGAACTTTTCAACAATCGAGCAAGACCAGAGTACTTGCAACGAGAATCAAGTGAGTCGTAGAAGCGCAAAAAAAGCGTGAGCTCGGAGTCTTCAGACTTGAACCTGCTCACACGGTACAGTCCTTATTCTAGGTGTAGCCACTTGGTAGGCGCAACTCGCGAAGCGAGTTGGAGTAACCTAGTTCCAGTGTTAAAAGGACAAAAATGGAACTTGATGTGCGCTAAGGATAGCGCACTTGAGCAGCAGTAATTGAAAATCATCGAAACAATAATTGGCGATGTTGGTAGACTGATTTTAGTATATTTTGTGTTGGTGGAGAGACCATTTGTTGCTATTTTTTTTCTTGTGCCACCATCTGCATTAGGTGAAAGCAATAAAAGAGAATGAAGACAAAGAGAGAGCAAAATTCGACGCCTACTATACGAAATGTATCCATAGTGATAGCGCCGAAACGCAATCGCAAGCGAACGTTATCGATAATCGCCAACAGCGTCGTATTACCAATCGTAGAACGACCAAAGGAACCGCAGGTTCAAATGTCAGAGCAACCTCAATTGCCATCAAATCATAAAGATGAGTCTGAAATGGCCATCAGAGCGTCGACTACGGTGAAAGAGACAAGAGTGAGCAAGAGGAGAGCGACTGATTCAAAAGTATCGTATTTTACCACAGGATGGTCAGTATTCTGCAAGTTGGACGTGTGGCGTCGAGCGCTGTCGATGCATGTGCTATTGCTGCGGAATGTGCTTGCCTGTATCGCTGTTGCCTGGGCAGCGAATTATTTCGTCCATTTGGGGAATGTTTTTACATTACGCGCGTCAGAATATCAGTCAAGGAGCTCATTGCTTGTTGCAAATTTGGTATGGACAAATTTGCTATTTTGTTTGATCATAGTGTTTGTTCAAACAACGGTCCTGCTTCCCAACAGCTTCATTGCTTGTTCGAATCGAAAGCCTAGTGTGTGGTTTTGCGTCAAAAGATTGATTTGCAGATCGTATCGATATTATGTGATATCTCTACTTTGTATGATCGCAACTGGCGTCGCTGCTGTGGAATCAATTCCTGTGAAATTGCAAAAATTCAAGTTTGATTTCTACGTGGCGATCCTGTGCAATCACATCTACACTACAGGGATACTCTTAGTCACTAAACAGATCTATCGGCAAGAGACCGTAGAGGGAAGAGAGCGACAGCAAGCACAACAAGGTTTACCGTCTTTACCTGCGGCTGCGATGCTCCATCAGTCAAAAACACCTCTCAAACCCAAGCGAAAAGCAGGCTTCTGGCGAACATATTGGCAAAACATACCGAAAGTTCTCTCTCTCGTTTTTGCGGGGGGATACACTAGTGTTGTCAGCCAAAGCGGCCTTTTTGACAATTCCTATGCAACGACAGTGTTTGTTGTGATCAGCTTACTCGCAAAACTGTTTATTCAGGAGCTCGCCAAAAGTTACCTCTTACGGAGAAATGTGCAAAGTCTACGCACCATGTCTGTTCTTGTGGGTTTACCAACCGTACTCATCGACACGCAAGTACGCATTGTGCTTCTTGGTGCTCCAAACAATAAGTATATTGCGGTCGGGACTATTGTGATGGCGTGTGTGGAAATTGTGTTACGTGTCTCAAAAGCAGCCCTGGTGCAAACAGAGATTCGACAACTCTACAAACAGATTGAGCAACCGCGATTAGTACATGCAAATGACGTCTCTGTGGCTACAACTCGTGCTTTGAAAGCTCGCTATGAACGATGGAAGCGACAGGTGGTGTCTTTGCACACTGCAGAAGTAAATGCCGACATGTATGCAGAATATATTGCCATTGGATGCTCCGCCTCAATCTTGTACTTCTACGGTCACCATCCAAAATATCGTCTCAAATCGATGGCTTTGTCGTATTCCAACGCTTCTGTATCGTCGTCTAGCTCATCTGGTGAGGTGGAATCTAATGCTACAGTAAGCAGCAGTGTGCAATCAACATCCACACAAGTACGCAACTTTGCATTCCAAGTCTGTGTTGAAGTGGTTGTTGACTATATCGCCTGTGCGTTGGAGACAGCACTAGGCATTGAAGTGGATAATCTTCGCAAGTTAAGTTCGTTCTTTGCACTCTTCTTCATGACATCAGCTGTGATCAATATCGAGATATCGGCAACTATATATCTGGCATGAATGGTACTCGGCAACCTAATGACAAGCGTATTACACAACTATACACGAAAAGCGATCAAGATAGAACGATCTGATGTTGTAAACGCAAAAACATAACAAGTCATAACCAAAGCGCTTGCTTGGAGGCAGTCTGAAAAACCTTACGACATCATATTCTGCGTCGTACGATCATAGTATTGATATACATTTGTCATGAGATCACCAGTAATTGCTTAAAAACAAGCAGTAACTTTTACAAATCAGAAACTAAGATGTCAGTGCGTTAGAAATATCTCCATGCGATGGAAGCAGTGGTAGCTTGTCATTCCGGTTGAGAAACAAGTCCAAGTACGAAAAGAACTGCACACATCAGTGTCACTTCCCACCAAAATCCATCACTCAGTCCAATGTATCCATCGCAATTTTTACTGTCATGGCTCGTTAAAGTAAAGATACTTTATTAAGACTATTATTACACTCATTTAATAAAATCTCTTTTTTATAAAAGAAAATATTTAATCCACATGTCTATGTGCTATATTAAGTGACCACACACATTTAAGCCTATACTTATGTGAAAATATGTGCATTATGAGTGCTGGTCGTTGCCATTTTAGGAGAGCGAGTGATGGTTCGTTCCCCCTTGGTGGGAAGAGCTACTTCAACATCTTACCACCTCGAGAAAGCGAACGACAAGCTTTTCCCCATTTCGAAACGTAACAACAAGTGACCAAATAGTACATCCAACCATGCCACAGGCGCTTCC
Source organism: Pilasporangium apinafurcum (assembly GCA_001600495.1). Lineage (NCBI taxonomy): Eukaryota > Oomycota > Peronosporomycetes > Pythiales > Pythiaceae > Pilasporangium > Pilasporangium apinafurcum. Next base: position 11,735 of record BCKE01000107.1, read on the forward strand.
TCCGCTCTTCCAGTCTTCCCCAAAGGCTATTTCCGTGCGCACACCCTCGTACACAGCAGGCGGTGGCATCACCAGTCCCACTTCTGGAATCTACAGCCCTTTCAAGACCCCACAAAAAACAACGACTGCGACGTCTTATGAACAAAGACCTGTGCACAACCATGCCTTCGTGATTAATTGGGAGAATGTGCTCTTCCCCATGAACTGGATGAGTGCAAAATTGGGTGGGAGCTTTAACATCCTCGCCAATACAACCACAGCCCAGGCACTACAGGCTGCCACAGCGTTTTTGCAACAGCATTCGCCGTCGTTTTTACAGGTGTTAGCTGCGATTGAAAGCCAAATCATTCAGTTGTTGACGCTCGCAATGCAGACTGGACCAGTGTTTATCGTGAGTGAGTGCACATCGAGCCAAGTGGAACTCGTCGCGAGTGTGCTGTTTCCAAGACTGACTGCTTGTCTGAGAAGTGCTACGAAGGGAATTTATGTGCTGGGAACCCCGGTAGCGACAGAGTTGACGCCACTGGAACTGGCGGCGTGGAAAATAAATATGCTGCAGACGATCTGCGCTGAGCGGATCTTCAGCTGTGCCGATATCAACCAAGTACTCTCTCACCCAACAAGTGGTCGCTTTGGCCTCGTAGCTCTCTGTGCGAACGACATGGATGTGCTCGCCAGTACAAAAGTCATGGAAATCGCGCCTCATGCTGTGGTAAAACGCGTCACAGTCCGGCAAACTGGCATGCAATTGGAGGCGTTCAAAGCACAACTCGAGCAATTAACGGCGTTCATCAAGCAAGCACTCACTTATAATGGTGCTATTCAGGTCGCTTTGTGAGTAACGAAACGCAATGTCAAACAACTAGCATGATTTAATGCATGCTAATGCAGGTTGTATATTTATAAGTAATATAGATTATGTATATTTTCACTACTTCTCGTCGCCTTCTTTTCAAATTGAGTAATAGATGTAGATGAGTGCGTTTCCGGAATGATCGAAGCAGAGCCGGCGAGATGTATGTCCAGCGAGAAAAAAATACAGACTCAACCATCTCGTGATGAGCTCACTCAAGTAGAGATTTTCCTGGTTCTAAAATGTTTATACCCGTTGTTCTTCCCTTTACATCTTTAGAGGCATTCTTGTTTGATTATTTTAGAACATAGACAGGAACAACACAAGAGAATACGCCACATACGACGTAACTAGAAAACTTCATTTCTTACTTTTTAATAACGCCCCGTGATCAGTGCAAACAAAAGACCTGATCGATTGCCTAAGCATCCCGAACCGGCAGATTGCGCTTGATGCTCGCTAGAAGACGTTGAGCCAAGACAACATTACCAGATACCACCAGCAATCGTGTCTTCCCGTTCTGGACTTGGAATTCCGCACCAATCAGCACAACTTCACCTGACCCACGCATGCGTCCTGCAAATTTGCATTTTCCCACCGAGCTGTTCATGTTGTTGATCTCGTAAATCTGCGCTACGTTGCAGTCTTTCAGAATAGACTGTACCACGGTGTTTAATTGAATGGGGATCTGAAGTATGCAATCGATTGTATGCAGCGACGACGGATCGCTCATTGAAATGCGCTGCGCAAAGTCATCCAAGGTCATTTGCTGAGGAGAGAGCAGCTCGCCAGCCACCGGCGCCAAGTCAACATCGAAAGTCTCTTCACTGGTGCTCACTTGCAACGCGATTTTATCCAACCGTCCACCAAAATCGACGTGTAGCTGCGCCATGGCAGGTGTTGCACCAGGAAAGAGCACGGGCACTTCTGGAAACGCCATCACTTGCTGTCCGTTTGACGGATCCTTGGCCACGATTTGAACCCGAGAAATGGGGTTGCTGGACTGATTGGCGAGCCAGAGTTGGATAAGATTAATATTTGGTGAGTACATTGACGGTTGTCGCAAGAATGAATACTGAATGTCGAGCCCATTGCCAATCAATGAAGACAACAGCTCCCGCTTGACAGGTGTGGCTGATGCCGAGGACATACTCAAGTTCATCAAATCACCCAAAAGATTGGTGCTGTTATGCATCATCGATGTTCCAAAGTTTGGCTGAGTAGTTCCACCACTAGGTGCATCAAAGAAATTGAGGGGATCAAAGAGATCCTGTTGTTTCGAAGCAGAACCTGATGGATTCTTCTTCTTTTGAGGAGAAACCGAGGTCTTCGCCTTACTACGCCCCTTTCGGCGTCGGCGTCGATCTACTTCAGAATCTTCCTCGGAAGACACGGCTTCGCTTTCTTCCTCTGACGACTCATCACTGTCGTAATCCGATCCCGAGCCTGAAACAGATTCTTCCTCTGATAAGCCGGACACGCTTCCATCACTACTTCCGCTTTCTTCTTCAGAGCTGGCGTCAGAACCAGAGCTAGATACATCCGAATCCGATCCATCAGACTCTGAGTCGCTTTCTTCACTGTAAAAGTCTCCCGCGCCTCCACCGCGTTTATCCTTTTTCTGTCGGTGAGAGCCATGACGAGGCGAACGACTGCGATCTTCATTCACGAAAGAAGATTCGTCACGCAACGAGCGATCAGGTTTCGTGACTCGCCATTGTGGTAGTGTCGAGTACCCGGGCACGTTATGGTTGACAATGTTCGACAGCGTACCCAACGTGAATCGCCGCTTCGACTCTTCCTCACAACCAATCAAAGGAGCTGGTTTCTTGCTCACAAAGAGCTTATGAGGATTCACAATCGAGACATCTCCAGAAAGAGTAGCGCGCACCAACCGTGCACGGTCACGGACATCATAGTCAATATCAAACTTACACAACTCAATGACGTATTGCAGCAACAGCTGAATAGGACGTTTCTGTGGTTCTCTTAGTCCCAACTTCACAGCCAAGTTCAAGATTTGCAGTCGGACTTCTGTTGCTTCGTCCGAGAAATTCTTCACCAACAACCGCAACGATTCTGCAGCGCATGTAAGAGCATTGCTACTACCCTCATCATTAAACTCACCAAGCATCCACACAATTGAGGCTCTGGCTGACGGACTTGTCACACGGTTGGTCACTAACATAGCGGCAAGAGAACGAACGACAAGCAGTCGGTCTTTCTCAACAGTACGCTGCTGTAGTAGTTGTCGAATCACCACAACGCTCTCCGCAACAACCTGCTGATTCGACGATCGCACCAGTCGCATCAATCCACTCAGACAGCGTTCTGCTACACTTGGCATTGCGTCCGCGACACGTCCAAGTGCTCGGACCGTCATGGTCACAAACGACTTGTCCACATGCCGCACATATGCCTGGAACTCACGTAGGATGATGCTTACATTGTCTTCGGTCACCAATGACGTCAAAATCTCCAGTTTCAACTTCCGAGCATATCCTGGATCAGTGGCACGCACGAAGAAATCCTGCAAAAACGGAAGAAACATATCTGGACGAGAGGTTGCCATAGAGGAGATAACTGAGAGTACCACGTATTGGATTTCTCGCTGATTGCGCATAATTCGAACCAACGATTTCCCGATCAATGTAGAAGTGGCCACACTGTGAGTTCCGCAATAGTAGTGCAACGTCGCTACTGCTAAAACCACGGCGCTGTTACGTGACTTTAATAATGGAATTGACGAACGCAGCAGTAAACGGTGATCTTCATCCAATTCTTCTCCGCCGCCGATACCACTGGCAAGCGCTTCACTACGAAACACCGAGCCAATAGATGGCAGCGCTTCTCCATGTCTCTTCATCTGTGACGTCCCCAAGTGAAACGGTGATGCGCCGTGCATACTCGAACTGTGACGATCTCTGTCGGAATTGTTTTCATCGTCTTCTTCATCCGAGTAGAATCCTTTCTTGGTTTTACGCTGCGGGAAAAAAAGCCCTTTATCCTTGCCATTCCGGCTCTTCGAGTTTGAGTGATCCGCCAAGTTGTTGAGCAGCTCTGGCGTCTGGAATTGTTCTCGACAATACCGAATTAGAACATTCAAGGTCACCGTTTGTCCCCATTCATCAATATCTGCCAACAAATGGCAGAGCTTTCGAAATGGTCGATGCAGTAAATCCAATCGATCAGGACAGACTTCATCTAGCGCCTGTACGGCACTACCCAGCACCATTGTAGACGAATCGTTGAGTAGTTTGCCCAAAATCTCCGCCAAGACGTCCTTCTGCTCGGGATCGACGGCGTAAATCTTGCTAAGCGCGTTGGTTGCGCACTTGCGCACATATGGTGACTCGTCGGCAGCGCATTTTCGGATTGCGATCAACTGGATCTGCAGGATATCACGGACACGAATGCTCGTCATTACACGCAACGCCAATGCGCGAATCAATGGGTTTGAATCCGCTAAATCTTTTTGAAAACTATTGATCGAGAGCAATGCCAACTCACGGCATTGCGAATTTGCATCAGCGTAGTGCACCAAATACATGTATACAAGTTTCTTCACCTCCACAGATGCCACAATCACATTCTTGACGACGTCTGCAAAAAACATGGACACGTCCTCACCTTTGCTGATCGATGCTAGCAGCGCCTTCATAGCCTCAAGTTTCTCTGAATGCCCCGCCACCCCGAGCTTGTTGTCAAGCAGTTTCCGGATCCGGTCCAGATTCATACTCTCCTCAAAGAAATGCGCGTCCCCAGATATCCCCTTCATATTTCCTCTTCCCCTCTTTCTTTCCTTTCCTTCCTGCCGCTTCAATCAGTGGATTTGCCCACGCGGGCTTCGCTTTGCTTCCCACCTCTCAACTTCCGCCCTTGAGCGAAAGATTTAGAAGAAATAAACCATAACGTTAGGGAAAGAAGGAATGTATGTGCATCCGGAGTGAGGCGGTTCAGTCACAGACACGGTCCCACGATGTAACCGGTTCAATAGAAAAATATTGCTAATAGTTACCATGGTCCTACATTTAAGTTCAGAAACTCACATGGTGTTCTAGATAATTATGTGAAACACCATGTGGGGTTGTTTCCTTTCGATTGGCGCACCGACTACAGATCAAGCATTCTTGAAATGCGATGGCAATAATGGAGGATGGAGGAAACGATTTTGATACGTTCTGTGTCTCATTTCCACCGCAAGTCGAACAGGAATTTGAAGAAGCGTATGGTGAAAAACATTGGCGAGACATCAAACATGCGTTGGCTACACCGTAAGTGTGTTCATTCATTATCTGTCTCAACCCTGTCTGCATTTTTGTTGGTGCACTTTCGTTGACAGCTCGATCTGCATGCAGACCATCCTACACGGCCATTCGTGTGAACACCATCCGGTACGGCTCGCGTGAGGAAGCTATGGGACCACTAGAGAAAGCGTTGGAAGATTTTAACACGCATTTGGTGCAGGAAACGAGGCGCACACCTGTCAAACCGTTCATGCATCCATTGTTAAGTGATGTAATCATCATTCCATCCGCGCCACGCGTAGAGCCCGTGGTGCAATACCGTCCGGACTTCAAATCCATCATTGTTGATCGGTTATGTGGTGAGGCTGTGCTTCGTGGCAGCGACATATTTGCGCGTGGCATCATGAGCGCTAGCAGTGGAATCAACGCCGACGACCGCGTCAACATTTTCGTCGATCTTGACCATCTCTCGACGCGTGGGAGCAACACAGACGACCACACAGGTAGAAAACTCCTGATCGCGCACGGCGTGACGAAAATGGCGCGCACGGAGATGTTTCGTGCACAACGAGGGCTTGCGATCACATCGATTGTTCGCGTGTGTTCAGATGCACCACCGATGAATGGCGTGCTCAGCGGTGGCATCTACGCGCAAAACCTGCCGTCGACAGTAGTAGCACATGTACTAAATCCACAGGAAGGAGACTGTATTATTGACATGTGCGCAGCTCCTGGGGGGAAAACGTCGCATATTGCGACATTGATGAAGAACAAAGGGATTCTAGTAGCGTGCGATCGATCCAAACGGAAAGCAATCGAACTGCAAAAACTCTTTCAAGAACTGAGTTTTGACTGTGTTGTACCATTAAAAATGGATTCTACGCATTCGGTGCTGCCTCAAAACAAAGATAGAGCAATCGTAAGTGTGCGTGAAATCTTGGAGAACGCGCGCGAAAAGACACCGAAGAACGCGCATCTGCTTCAGGTAGAAGGGTTTTATCCAGAGACATTTGATAGAATTCTGCTGGATCCACCTTGTTCTGCGCTGGGACTTCGGCCACGCTTGCTGCATGCAGGTGATGCCGATAATTTAGCCGAATATGCAAGCATGCAACGCAATTTCTTGTGGGCAGCAGCATTTTTACTCAAACCTGGAGGTACACTTGTGTATTCTACCTGTACGATTAACCCAAAGGAGAACGAGCAAATGGTGAAGCATGCGCTCGATAACTATCCCCTAGAACTTGTGCCTCAAGAGGTGCATCTCGGCGACACGGGACTTCTAAATCAAGGATTGAGTGCGCGAGAAGCGGCGATGGTTCAACGCTTTGACCCATCTAACAAAAACCTCGATACCATGGGGTTCTTCTGTGCAAAGTTCATCAAGACACGATCAATTAGAGACACGAATACAGTAGACAATGCATCACTAGTGAGCGAGAAGTCATCCATGTAAAACAAAAAACATCAATTTTGGCTGCTTGGCTCCATCTGATGATCAATGTGCAAACAGAAAATGAATGTGGAATGGATGAGATATAAAGTGACTGTGGAAAGATTGAAGTGTTCAACTATGTCTGGATCTAAGTGTAGATCAATCTGTCAACCCATCACGAGGATGAACGAAATTGTACAGTGTCTGCATCAACAGCGGGTTCGACACGATTAATGATCAAAATCTTGTTCCGTAACTTTCTACCTCTTTGTCGCAGCAGAAGACTGCCTAGATTCAGAGATGACACGTGAACCCCACGTTGGTGCTGACGGAATGATAGCAACTTATCCGATCGACAGCAGTAATTACAGGAGCACCCAGATATTGGAGAAAAACATGACATCAATCAAGAGCCGAGTTTCTCCCAGCATTGGCGGCCCAAGTGTTAATCTTTTCATGAAAATGATGTTGATTTTGCCACACTACTTCGACTCATTATTTAATCGTCGCCCTTCGGTCTGTGTTATGTCAAGGAATTGGTTGCCATGCACCATTCTTTATAGCATTGCTGCAGTCCATTATCGCAACAGGAGACAGGCATGGTTGTTCCAGAGGTTTATCAAGAACTTAACCAGCGACTGCACTTGGAACTGTACTTCGCTACGTATGAGACCACATCTATACTATGATCATCAATAAAGCGGTAGAGTTTTGGCTGTAGGTAAATCATATTCCGATCTGGGCAACATTCACAACGGAGTGAAACACTCTGTAGCTCAAGCTTCCTTTGGACGAGATCTAATATTTTCCTTCAATCATAGTCCAAAATCTCCAGACCTATCAAGAGTAAATTATCACTCTATGTCTCATTTCGATTCTTTTGGTGCGAATTAATGTGCTAGTGAGTTACAACTAAGTGTGCTTTTTGTTGTTCTCTCAAAGTAACGAAGCGATAAAATCCTCTTTCCAGAGATCGGTTTCTTTGATGTACAATCATCGTGAATGATTTGCTATATTATCGCCCTGTTTTACTTGATATTGATACTTTGCTTGCAAGAATACCAGTCAACTGTAACGCTTTACTACATTTTCATCCTGTTTTTTTACCCTTGCGAGGATCGCATCCGAAATAGCTCAGCAATTAATTTTTTTCTAGTAGTTCCCCACACAAGGATCAGTGATAACAACACCAAAAACGATCAGTATGATCCACCGAGTGTGAGCACACAGAATTTGCCAATTATTTCAGACTATCATGGCTACCAACAACGTTGCAGGCAGCGCAAATGTTATGAAGCACGAGCAAATCAACCTGGATGTTTCTTCGCCACTTGTCTTGATGGCGATTAATGGTACAAATATCGGTAGACGAGCTCACAACATTATAAATAGATCGCAGCTCTCGCCGAGTGTAGCACAAGGTTTCTTTTGGTTCGGTTGTCAGTCTCGACACTCTACGTAGATCCACCCAATTGTGATGGCACCAATACAGACCAAGGCACCCACAGGAAGGTCACCATCATACATATCACATCTCAATATCAAAAGGACTTTGACAGCTCCCAAACTGACCGTTGTCAGTTGCCAGCACAACAAATCACACATGCCCAGCAACCAAGTCCATCCCATAAACACATCACCAACACTGCCACGTGCAACAGCGCTAGTTGGAATCCAGGAAATGAAGAACGGTCCTTCCAGTCCAAGTTGCATAAACGACTCACAAATCACTAATAGTACCTGGACACGACTCTGCCATCGACACGTGTGGAAAGAAGCGCTCCATGGCGAGCTGGCACTGCTTCGAAATGTTCTTGTGTGCATTATTGCAGCGTGGTTGACGAATCTCTGCTTCAGTTTGGGAAATATTTTTTCTTTGAAAACGCTAGTTCATCAATCGCGCGAGTCATTGATCGTAGCGACGCTCATCTGGACGAATCTGCTCTTTTGCATCTCCATGGTGCTCGCACACACAGCGGTACTGCTCCCAAACCGCTTCATGTCTTATCCTGATAGAAAACCGTCGGTGTGGTTTTGTATACAAAAGCTCGTGCGTGGGTCTTGCGGTTATTTTTTGGTCGCACTACTGCTGGCGCTTGCTATCGGGTGGCTTGTCGTGGATATTATACCAACACGGTACCAGAAGTTCAAACTTGAATTCTATCTTGTCCCACTTGGCAACCACGTCTACACTGCGGGAATTTCGCTTGTCACACGGCGCGTGTATCTGTTGGAAACATGTCAGGGCCAGGAACGTCTACGTGCGAAAGAAAAAGCTCAAGCAGATACAGCTCATCCAAACAGCATAGATGGGAAAAATGGAAAAGCAACCCAAAAGATGGCAGGTTCTAACCACAGAGTACGCGGGAGTTTTTGGCGTGCGTACTGGCAGCACATATCGAAGATCGTCATCATCCTCTTCGCCGGTGGATACGTTCACATCGTGAGCGCATGTCACCTGTTCAAGAGCGAATTGGTTGTAATAATTTTCCTCGGTTGCAGCATGGCACTGAAGCTCTTTATTCAAGAACTCGCGAAATGGTACCTCGTTTGGAAAAACGTGCACAGCATTCGCACTATGTGTATCGTTGTAGGAATCCCAACCGCGTTGATCGACACACAGGTGCGCATCGTCGTGCTCGGAGTACAAAGCAATGCCGTCCTAAGTACGGTTGGCATGGCGTTTGTCGAGATTTTCATGCGCGTGGGGAAGGCTGTTTTCGTACAGGCACAGATTCGATCGCACCAACAAGAACTTCGACGAAAACGACGCCGATTCGCCCGAGAGCTTTCGGATTCATCTCTTCACGCGATGACAACGCGCTTTGAGCATTGGAAGCAACAAATACTGGCACTTTATACCGCCGAAGTGCATGCCGATATGTACGCTGAGTACATCGCTATCGGCTGCTCGGCATCAATCTTGTTTTTCTATGGAAAAAATCCAAAGTATCAGCTCCAGGAAATAACGCTAAACACGCTGGTCTCAGACGCATCATCATCATCTCTTTCGTCTTCGGTCGGCTCAGATACCGCAAACTCGGGAAGTGCTGCAACAACTGGATGGACAAACTTGCCTGCGCTTGGTGTCCAAGTTGCTGTGGAAATCGTTGTTGATTATATTGCGTGCGTACTTGAGCTGGCGATGGGCATGGAGTTTGGCCACATCCGTCGCTACAGGCATTTTCTAGCCTCAATCTTCTTGATCACAGCCGTTATGAACATTCAAATGTCGTCAATTTTGTATATCAGCTGAGATAGTATTTCGTCGTTAAGTGTATCAGTGCTTGTTCTGAGTGGGTCTTTCTCCCCATTCGGCTCACTCACTATTCGACCATTATGCCAAGTATAGGGAGGGGGATGAAAAAATATTTCTGACGAGATAGCTTTTGACGTATATGAATACATCCAGTCTCTACTTATCACAAGCTCCAGTCATTGGCATACACAGCATTCAGGGTTTATGAGACGATTTGAAAGAAAATGGTACTAGTGTCGTCTCAGCTCTTGGCTGAGACGTCCATGATAGCTTCACAATGGTAAACGCAGAGAATAAATTGCAAGGGAATGTGAACGATACCACCATTCCTATAGCTGATGTAATAGCGTCATGTGGATGTCTTTGGCAATGTTTTTCGATATACATCGACCAAATCTGTGAGGCTCGTTCTGGCCACCGTGATTGACAACTTAGAAAAGCAGGTAAACAAGGAAGATAGCGTGATTATGATTGTGATCATTACTTTTTAACTTCAAGTGTTCATGAACGAAGATCCAATCGTCAGATACATATGGTCGCTCCAGAAGCAAGTAATTCCCAGCGAGCAACCTCTGCACTTCTACGGTCATCCATTCCATTCCACATTCTAGGCATGAACGGAGGAAAGAAGACAATGGTGGTAGTTGTGCTCGATCATGAAGGCGCTGAAGCGAATGAAAAGATTTCGGTCACGATAGATCTTCACCTTGACTCTGTCGGGATTGTGCTCTCCAGGAATCTTTAGGTGTGTTGTTGTCTGCATAATAAGGGAAAGTTCCTGGAGTATATCGGCAGTAACGCGGATGATTCTTCTTTCGAGCTTTTACACCAGTAAAAGACTTCATTACTAAGCAACGAGATAAGCACGCACGCCAATGTGCCTGCAATCGCAAAACAATATGTTTCTACAAAAAAAGAGAGATGGACATAGCCAGTTAATGAAAGAACAGGTACTTGCATCCCCAACTCTGTGTTGAACGAATGACGAAGTCGAAACCTTATGCTTTGATTTTGTAGTACGAACTCAACTACTGATCGACCATCCCAACCGACTGACGAAAACATTCGACCTCGAAATAAACTACTCAATGATATGCACGCATTACTGTATACATCTTCATTGTGGTGATTCTCCTCTTCGCTCTCCTGATTGAATATCAGTCCGCTTTCCATTTGAGTCCAATATTATCGCTTGCAGGGCATTGGTGGGGTGTGCATCCAAGGCAACTATCATGAAACATGAAAAAGCGAATGTTCTTTGTATGTATGCAAGTTAATAAAATGAAGATAATTTCGGTTATCAGGGTGATTGATGTCCCTATAATCACTATGCTCCACCACGAGTTGCACAATAATTTTTCCGTGGCTTTGGGGCCGAGCACTTTCGATGTTAAAGCCTTTCCAGTGTAGCTTTGTTGTCCTTTACCTGCATGCCATTATTAATTACAATATATACCACGAAGAATGATCTCCACGCTTCGGAAACGATCGAAACCTTTGTAGTCCCATCCTTCTGCTATGTCACCTCGTTAATTATCGTATTTACTTCATTTTCATAGCGTGAGCAGGAGCAACGAGGGAGCATTGACATTAATCAGCGATGGGTAACTCATCGAAGCAATCGTGGTGGATAATGGTACTAAGCTCGTGGCTTTTCGATTAAAATTGATTGTGGTGACTGCTTTCGTCATTGTTGGACTAACTTTACTATGGTGGTTGCCTCAACACCCACCGGCGATTATCTTGCTCTATCAATAGGATGATGGCTTACAATAATTACCGACAGACTGTCCGTCCATTCACCTGCGCGCATCAAGTCGCACACCCCGAAACGGTTCATTTTCTGTGATGGCTCTCCACCAGCCTGACGAAGATGAAGGATACGATAGCATCGATGAAGACGCAGAACTGGAACTCTCATGTGCATTACAAGACCTGGCGCTGCGAGTAAAATCCTTTGAAGAGAACATGAAAGGCCGTTTCCATCAGCATGAAGACGAAGAAGAAATCACTGAAGACATTCCCGAGATGGAGGATTGGCGAGAAGCGACTGCTTCGCCCAAGGATCGAAAGAAGAAAAGGTATGACCGCGGACGGAAAAGTGCCAAATCTGCCAAACAACAGGACGATGACGATGAAGGCGACGATGACGATGTCGTAAATGATAGCAGTGACGATGGCGGCGAGTTTGATGATGACGAAGATCACGAGCCGCAAGGTAAAGACACAGTTGATACTGGAGATTATACCGACGAAGAATGGAACGAAGGTCATGAGAAGAAGGGACTTAGCGAATTGAAGCACAACATCGCATTGCTGCTGCAGGGTATGAAGGAGGAAGCAAAAGCACTCGAGATGGAGAATCAATGAAGAAGGCAGGGATAGTATACCCATATGACCAAGAGCGGTATTCTCTTGGTCCAGCTTCCAGTTTTTCCTTTCACGAACATTGCTTTATATATATCGTACTTGTAGTTTCAAAAAGAAAAAAATGTCATCTACAACACAAAGCAAACAAAGCAAAATTAACACGCACGCAAATGTGGTCGAAGCGCACTACTTACCCATTTACAATCCCAACGACAGATCCATTGTGTTACTATGTGATTTCCTTATATGTTCGCACGCTCATCACCAATCCAGAAAGAGAAGTGGACGGATATTCTGTCAGGCTGGTAGTCTGCTTTTAAACCCATAAACTCTCAGTCGTCGGAACGTTATTGTTGTTGCTGTTGTTATCGTCGTTCTCGCCCTCAATTTTGTGATATGGTGCGGCTAATTGTCATTTGGACTGTAAATACTCAAGAAAGCGCTTCTGGAGTTCAAACTCTTGCTCACGAAGTTCCGTTTCCTTGATGCGCTGATCCATATCGAACTGGATCTTGCTCTCGATGAGTTCCAGCACACGTTCACGAAATGTTTCGCTGTCGATTGCGCCATTTCCCGCTCGCGTACCACCGGTAGAGTCGTATTTACCAAGTAATCCACTTGCATCATCCAACTTGCGGCGTTTCTGACCGACAAAGCTGCCCACGCCTAGTTTCGATCGGTCTTTACCGTTATTGCTGGTATCTATAAGCAGTGACGGTGATATCCGCGCAGCAACTTTGCTGTTTTTCCGCGCAAGTGACATATGAAGCTCACGTAAAATGGCTTCTTTTCGTGCATTTTCCTCCACAGATCCGTGCTTGAAGAGCTTCTCATGCTTGCCATCGGCGTACATTTTCATCAGCGCCGTCACGCGATCGCTGCTCCAGCCATGCCAGCATTATATCAAGTCATTTACAAAGGGCTTCGATGGGTGATTGATACAAACATAAGCAACTTACCGACAAGTATGCCACGAATAGGCCTCTGGGTTCTTAAAGAGCTCTTCGCCGACCGTTTCCGCGATATTTTGCCACATCTGCAGTCTCGTGCCGTGCTTAGCCGTGAACGGATTGTTGGCGCGCAACGCCTCAAGTAGCAGCACGTCCATACCGCCATTAAATTTTGCATATCGGCCACGCACCGTGCGCTGGGTCGTTCCTAGTAATAATTGCACCATTCAATTCCATCAATGTGCCATACATTGCTTACAAGTATACAACGCATAGCACACAATAGTACAAACAATAAAGCAAACTGCAGATCCATGGGTATATATGCACAGAAGAAAGAGCATATTTGCTAAACATCACGCTGCGCAGCACTCACTAACCCAACGAGCGCTTCGAAAGCAGTCAGGAGCATCAAGTATGCAGTCCACATCATACAATTCGAAAGCCTTAATTAGTGCATGTGATCCACCTCTTACACTCAGCATACAAAAATAAAAATCGTATTGCCAATCGAGCCGAGTTCTAGACTATCACGTCGTCTTAGTTATGTCCCCAGGAAATACACGTACCATTGCCCACTGCGGGCGTCTCGCTCTCCGCCATCGTCTCCCAAGATGTTTATCAAGCGTAGCTCTTTGTTGCGTATCACAATTGGTTCCTGAAAAATGTGAAAAATAGTATTATCATAAATTCATATTTGTGAAATATACAGTTTAAAAGAAAAAATCATATTTATTTTTAAAGGTATTTCGGATATTACAGTTAAAATCAATTTTAAAAGGTAATCATATTATATAAGAAAAATATTTCCGGATAAAAAATGTGTGGAGTCACTATTATCCGGAAAAGCGAGAAACTGTCAGTGAAGTCGTTTCATTCGTCGCCGGTGTCATTTCATGACCTCACCTAACTTCAACCAAGGTTTTTTAAATAAAACCTTGATATCAAAACTGAAGTTGACCATTTTGGTCTTCATCCTTATTGGTTAAAATAATTATTTTAAAATATAAATAATTTAATCATTGGTTATTAATATAAAATATTGATTTTGATTGGTAAAAATTGATTTCCGTGTTGAAGCAGGTTTGGGGTTCTCTTTCCTATCAGTAAGTGATCATCACTCTTTCCTCCCACTCTTTTTCTCCAGGAGATCCACTAGCTTGGTGCAAAAGAAAGTCACGTTTGACGTCGGTTGGTGCATCGCGCTCTGTGCTTGACGTGAAGAAGTGAGTAAGCAGACGCGTGTGTATTTCTTCTTCGCACTCGCCCGTTTCATCGCATCACTTTGGAATTCGTTTGCTGGCTGCACGATCAGTTTGAGGAGTTTCTAAGGCTGGTTGAGAAACCATCACCACAACCAGCTCCGCGTCTCTTCACGTACATAACACATTCCCGAAGAGTAACGGTGAAGGGCAAGAAGAGAGCTAAGTAGGCAAAAGCATGGCGGAAGCGCATCAAGCGATCGGCGTGTTTGAAGAACACAAACGTGGTGTCGAGCTCTTTTACTCGGATGAGGGCATCCGCATCTCATTCACGATCCCTCCACCATGGGAGCTGCGGCAAACGGCTGTGCGCAGCTACTACCACATGCAGCGCGCGGTGCTGCGTGGTGTCTACCCGGCTCCACCATTGGCTGCAATCGCGACGGTACTCGGGATCATTGTCGTCGTTCTAGTCTCTCCTACGGAGTCATGGTGGCGCAGCGGCTTTATCTCGACGAGTGTCTGGAATATTGGTAATTTCTTGATCCCGTTCGCGGAATACCTACCGAAATCACTCTACCTGGCGTACTTAGCGGCGTGGGCGGCGTTCTTGGGACTGTTGCTTTTGATGTGGATCCAACGGCTGATCCTGCGCGTGTTGCTGAGTTATCGCGGCTGGTTGTACTTGGCACCACGTGAGAAGAGCACCAAGGTGATGATCTGGGGCGCTCTCTTGAAGCTACTCGGTGGACGGAATCCGTTGACCTACTCGTTCCAGGACGCGTTACCTCGCTTGCCACTACCACCACTGAAAGACACCGTGGCGCGCTACCTCAAGTCCGTGCATCCACTCTTGACCGAAGAAGAGTACAAAGAAGTGGAGCACATGGCGGCAGATTTCGTGAAGAAAGAAGGCCCGAAGCTGCAGTTTTATTTGTACCTCAAGAGCTGGTGGTCGTCCAATTATGTCACAGACTGGTGGGAGAAGTATGTCTATCTGAAAGGTCGCACGTCACTCATGATCAACAGTAATTACTATGCACTACCGGGCGCCAATCTGCGGTTTACAATGACTAATAAACCAACGGCGTTGACGGCTGTGCTGATCCGTGAGTTTATGCTCTTCAAACAAGATTTGGACCGCGAAATCTTGCCACCACAACTTATTCGAGGCATTGTGCCGCTTTGCATGAACCAGTACCACCGCATTTTCTCCTGCACGCGCATTCCGGGCCGTGAAGTGGACCAATTGAAGCTCTATCACCATAAATCGAAGCACGTTGCAGTGCTCTGCAAAGGCCGATTCTTCAAGATGCCACTTTTTGAAAAAGGTCAACACGGCAAATTGTTGTCGGCATATGAAATGCAGCGTCACTTGGAGTGGATCGTGTCGACCGCAACTCAATTGGAAGAAGTCGAAGGTATTACACCTGCCGAGCAGAACCTGGCTGCGTTGACCGCTGCTGGACGCATTGAATGGGCGGAAAACCGTGAGAAGTTCTTTTCTGAGGGCATCAACAAGCGGTCGTTGGAGGTTGTCGAGTCAGCAGTGTTTGTCGTGGTGCTGCAGGACGAAGAAATGTACGACTGGACCGAGATGGGCAAAGACTTGATTCATGGTAGCGGCGGCAACCGCTGGTTTGACAAGAGCTTCAATTTGGTGGTATATAAGAACTCTGTTGCGGGTTTCAATGCTGAACATGCGTGGGCTGATGCTCCTGTTATGGCGCATGCTTGGGAAACTGTCTACACCAAGCAAGTGTACTCGATGCAATACGATGCAGATGGAAACTGTAAGGTGATAAACGAAAAAGAACGCACGTCGACGCTCCACCCATGCCGCGTTTTGTCGTGGAAATTTTCGACAGGTTTAGATCAAGCAGTGATGAAGGCACTTGGAGACGCGAAAACTGCGATCGACGATTTTGACTTGCAGATCATCACACATAACGACTATGGTAAGGGATTGATCAAGAAGTTCAAAGTCAGTCCGGATGCGTTTGTGCAAATGGCCCTACAACTTGCGTACTACCGCAACGCTGGGACTATTACACAAACGTATGAGTCGAGTATGACGCGCCTTTACCGCGATGGCCGTACGGAAACTGTGCGCCCAGTTACGGACGAATCAAAGGCGTTTGTGTTAGCCATGGAGGACCCGAATGTCTCGATTGCTGACAAGCTCAAGCTATTCCAGGAAGCCTGCAGCGTGCATCAAGATGGGTACCGTAACGCAATGAGTGGGAAAGGTGTCGACCGCCACTTGTTTACACTCTATTGTGTCTCTGTGGGCTTTAATATTGAATCACCATTCCTGAAGAATGCTTTGGGCCGCCCGTGGCGATTGTCGACGAGTCAGCAGCCAATGCAGCAGACTGACAACTGGCGGATGGTGGAGAAGGCACTCGAAGGAACACAGTTCTCGATCGACGATGTGAAATGCCCTGGTGGTGGCTTTGGACCCGTGGCAGAAGATGGATACGGTGTGAGTTATATGGTGGCGGGTGAAAACATGATTGGCTTCCATATCTCGAGCAAGAAGAGCTGCCCAACGACGAGTTCCGAGAAATTTGCCAAGGATTTGCGCTCGGCGTTTGCTGACTTGAAGAGCCTCTGGGAGCAGAAGTAGGAAGGTGCGAAGTAGCAACTGAATGCAGTTAGAGTTGTGCAGAGTAGGATGAAAAAGGGCCATGGCTGCCATGTTGGTCGTTTTTAGTTGTTCAGATTAGACTACCGTTCAATATAGATTTTTTTCTTGTTATTTGCGCTGTTCGAGTATTTGAGATTAAGGCTACACGGCGTGAATCAGCTAACCTTTGCAGTTCCTTAGCTCTACCAGTCATGAAAATAATGATAGGAATAATAAAGGAGCTTGATCCGCTGACACCCCTGCATCATAGTGTCAAATTATTAAAGAAACAATGAATTATTCGTACTGATTTATTCATCATTCCATGCTAAAACTATCCTGTGAATCCAAACAATGCGGAACAGCTTGCTTCCGGAGGAAGATGTCTATGACTCTCTCCTGGCTGCAGAGACTGCTATTAATTACTTTGTAATCCAACAAGGATACGCCGTCGGTGGTCGTCGTCGCTCCAAACACGACAATCGGGACGAAATCTGAAAAGTCTGGCTTTGTTGTGCCCATGGGCGCTCGTATGACAACCATCGTGAATATCTGACCGACGAAACAAGGTTGAAACAAACCAGTACGCGATGTGGAGGCTGTCCTTGGGCAGTGACAATTAAGTGAGAAGCCGACTCAAATGATGTGAATAGGCGTCATCAGTGGCGGGTTACTGTAGAAAACGCTACCCACAACCACGAAGCTGCTGTTAACCCTTCAGTCTATCCCTCAGCTCGAAAACTGCGCTTGGAAGATTTGAATACCATTCAACAAATGACCAACGCCGGTGCAGCTCCCAAAGCCATCGTTGCGACGTTACGGCAGCAGAATCCTGATTCTCATATCATTTCAAGAGATGTCTACAATGCAAGAGCAAGAGCTCGAGAAAAAATCTTTCTGGCTACACTCCACTGGAAGCACTTTTAGACGTTTTGCAGATGAACAACATAATGCACGACTATCAACGCAATTCTGATGGGAAGATTACACATTTATTTCTTGCGTTACCTTCTTCAATAGGTTTGGCGAGAGAATTTCCTGACGTGTTGCTTATGGACTCTACGTACAAAACCAACCGGTAAGAACTTACACATTTTGCTGTATTTCATCGCAACTCATATCGGATTTTCAGATTTAGAATGCCATTACTGCATATGATCGGGACGACGTGTACTCATAACAGCTTCTCTGTTGGTTTCTGCTTCATGAAAAATGAAACAGACAGTGATTACGCTTGGGCGCTCTCGCGAGCTCGAGGCATCTATCATAGGCGGCAACCGAAGACCATAATCACTGACGGAAATCTTGCTCTGATGAATGCCGTTGAGAATATCTTCAGGGGCTCAACCCACATTTTGCGTTCTTGGCACATCGAAAAAAATATTGTCGCTAATCTCAAAAGGCATTTTTCCACGAAACAAAAACTTGACAATTTTTTGAAGGTTTGGAAAGAACTCATACGTGATTCTATAGACGAAACAGCGTTTGAAGCGAACTGGGAACGCCTACAACAGGATTTTGCTGCACATCATCCCGAAGTTGTAGCGTATTTGGACTCAACGTGGATTCCACATAAGGAAAAGTTTGCACTCGCATGGACGAAGCGTGCTTTACACTTCGGGCATCTGGGTATTTCGCGTGCTGAAGGAAAGCATGGGTCAGTCAAGGGATGGATTATGGTGTCCACTGGAGATCTCAAAGATGTCTACGAAAAAATGTGTTTGGCTGCTCAACACGAAGAGAAAGATATTCGCTATCAAATTGCTTTCAATCAAGCGAATAGCCTGCTCATCCTTTCTGATGACATCTGGGCAACTGTAAAAAGACGAGTGTCTCATTACGCTCTGAAAAGGGCTCACCAAGAATACGTCAAAGCAAAACATCTAATCGTTTCCGAAAATGGCACATCCTGCTCTGGGACACTTCGCACAACAATGGGTTTGCCATGTTCTCACGAGCTTAAGGCTATGATGGACTCTGGGGGTCGCCTGATGTTAGAGCACTTCGATCAGCATTGGTGGCTGGTCAAGCCTGTTGTTGATGCGCCTTTGGAGAGTATGTCTATCAAAAGATCTTTACCAGAAATTTCCAGCATTATCCAGTCTCAACACGACGATATGGCGTCCCATCAACAGCGCTTGCTGCAGCAGCATATGTTTCAATTCTCACAGAGTCCTTTGCTGGAAGCGGTTCAAGATCCACGACTAACCCGTTCCCGCGACAGGCCTGTGCGATCAACTGCTGGTGTCGGATCCACTAGTACTCGAAGAGATCCTTCACTATTCGAGACAGCGGAAAGAGCACGACGAAAGTGCCGCATTTGCAATCAAGTGGGACATAACTGCAGAACATGCCCAGAGCGAAGCGGTGTTGATGATTTGGAAGGCGCCAAAATGCACAAGACTCAAGGATTGTAAGCAACTGAGGTTCGAGCCGTTGCCAACTGAGAATCTGTTCCACATTGTTCTGATTCGCAGGATAATCTCAGCATGGAATGATGAATAATTCATCGTTTTTTTAATAATTTGACAGTGTGACGCACCGAGATGTCGGTCGATCAAGCTCCATAATAAAATGCTCAAGAATTATGCTAGTTGAAATTCCGAAGTAATCAGCCTGGAATTATGCTACATTTCATTCAAATTGAGAACCTAATGTGCTGAAAGCTGTACGGGATCGAATATTCCTCACTAAAATCGTATAGCGAAGTAACCACGGAACAAAGCTGGCCACTATCGTATCGTCATATTTACTTTTTTCATTTATGTGGTAACTCCTGCGCTGTTAACGATTGATTGAAATGCCACAATTAGTCGTTTATATATATACCAATAAAGGTAAGATCGGATAGCGAATCCAGATGGTGAGGTTGCGAGGAGCTGTGTAGATCTCCAACGTTGGTTCTAAATTTCTATATGAACTGTCGACACGGTCTGAAGTGATAAATATCACTGCAACCCACGTGCTTTTGATATCCTACAGCAACACGTGTTGTTTGAATAGACCCATCATTGAGTAGATCGTTAGTTGAGACTGCTTGAATTGATACATTTATTGGCATCACTGACTGTCGTACAATAATAGCAATGCGTTTCAACACTATTAATGGCACACGTCACAGATTTTCTGTACCCATCTGCAAATCTTGGCGTGCGTAACACTATTGTAGGAATGATCCTTGATTTGCATTAATCAGCAGCTCAACCAAGCAAATATGTCAAATTGCACAATGGCCGCTCTGCCGGAGATCGATATGCCATACGACTGCGACGTCTATGAACCTGCAGAAGATACTTTCCTCTTCCTAGATGCGCTTCAGGATGAGTTACCGTTTCTGACAGCGTTGAACCCTTCGATTTGCCTGGAGATCGGGTAAAATTGATTATTGATGAGAGCTGCTTGATGTGTCAATGCTGACCTGATGCACACAACTTGGTTATGAATGTTTATGTAGTTGTGGGAGTGGTGCTGTATTTGTGTATTTATCCACAGAGCTGCAGAAACGCAACGCGCACGCCATGTTTTTTGCAACCGACATCAACCCGCTGGCGACTAGTGTCGCGCAACGAACAGCTACAATCAATCACGTCCATGCATTTGACATTGCTCGAACAGATCTCGTGTCATGCTACGAGACGCGCTTGAAAGTACGTTCATAAAAACATTACGTATGTTAAAAATTTTGGCAGCTGAAACTGACGAAGTTTGCGCATGCGCTTGTTTCATGTAGGGTGCCATCGACGTGTTGTTATTTAATCCACCGTACGTCCCCACATCGTCTGAAGAGGTCGGCTCCACGTATGTCTTTATATCAATCGAATATCGCCTATGCTTGGGATGAGGGTGTATTTTTATGTCTCTGGTCGATTATACTTGTAACTTCGTAGTGGTATTGAAGCAGCTTGGGCAGGTGGCCGCCATGGTCGTGAGGTCATCGACCGCTTACTTCCGAAAGTCAAGGTATTTACTTACGAAGGCTCTCTGGGAAATGGAACAGATGTGTTATATGGGGTATTTTCTTGCTGCCAAAATAGGACTTGCTTTCGCCGACGGGTGTTTTCTACATGGTCGTCGTCATTGAAAACAAACCGAAGGAAATTGCAGCCATTCTTGCTAAGGATGGCTTCCACATGACAGTAAGAAAACATTTCTTTTCTTCTCTGCCACTGATACACCTAGAGTTCAACTGAACACTATCATAACGAAATTCTACTTTTCCCCAGACTGTCCGCTCCACGAAGGCGAAGAATGAGCGCCTCTCGATCCTCAAATTCACGCGAACAACGTGAAACACGGAGAAATCCCTTTCGAGTACTATAGAAAGAAAGTGTGTCATCGTCCCTGTTTACTGATTGCCATGAGGCTGTACTCCCAAGTCTGAACTGTTGTATGAGAGAACACGTTTGGGTCCGAAGATTTTATCGCTGAATCTGATTGGTAAAAAGAAATTTAAACGACTTCTGGTTGGCTTTAAAATTGTCATTTGGACCACTGATTGGTTGTAATTCATGTTCTATTTTCCTCCCCTTCTCTATCTCAACCCAATTCTACGTACCAGACACACCCTAACAGTGGCCAGCTGCGAACTGGAAACAAAAAAAAAGCGCAAAAAATCCCGAAATTTACGACACGACTGCATCGAAATAAAACATAAATTACTTACAGGCATTTACTGCTCATAAGAAAATACTTCTATACCCATTTTGCTGCTTCTGAGTTTCTTGTAATTTACGTGAAATATATCACCCGAGTTCTTCGACGTTCAAGTTGGTAAGTTAGAAAGTCAGTCAGTCCACAAGAACAAAGCGGAGAGGGGGGAGGAAAGTGAGAGAGAGCACGCGCAGACACATCCCTCTCGGCGGAAGGTATTTGAAGCTAGAGGAAGACCCACCGCATCTACCAGAGCGAGACATTACCACTATCGTCACCACACCACATTACTCTCGAGTCGCAGGCAGTACCTTTTCCTGTGAGACAAGAACGAACAATTCAAAAACAAAAAAGTCCGATCCGATCAAGTAGCCGGTGGATTTTTTTTCTTTACTGGTGACAAGAGAACGTTGACCATGTCGAGCAATAGCGGACGCAATGGAAGCTCGAATGAACGCCAGACGATTAGCATGCGGTTTTCGAAAAGCGCGCGTCGTCGTGGTAACAGCCAGGAAGCTGCGAGTTACAACAACGGCAGCTACGGTGCCAGTCCAAGATCAACGATGGCGGGACGGAACACCATTTCCGGATTGGGCAAGCCAAACACTATGAATTCGCCTGTACTCAGCGGTAATGCTGGGAAAGAAGACCCTGGCGGATTTGTCTCCAGCAAAACGGGATTCCTGACGAAACGTGCCATGTCGTCTATGGATGCATTTGCAAATTGGAAAGAGCGGTTCTTCGTGTTGGCCGAGGGCCACTTATCGTACTATAAACAAGGTGGTGGTTTTTTCAACTCGGGCAAGGAGGACATTGTGCATTTGAAAGGCGAATTGGAGCTCACGCCGGACTCGATCGTACGCAAGAGCAACATTGATGACAAGGCAAATTGCTTTGAAGTCATTACCCCCCATAAAAAGATGTTTGCGCAAGCGAGCACCGCAAAAGAGATGGAAGACTGGGTAAAGTCCATTTGGGCACACATTAATGCGCTCAAGCGCTCGCAAAGCCGCGGAAGTTTCCAAGATTCATCACCGCCATACCTCTCCGGGGCAGGAAGTGGCCAGTCCGGTAATGTTGAAGATTATTCTCGACCGAGTATGCTGGAAGATCATGAAATTGTGCGCGGCGCTGATAAATCCACAGACCCGAAAGATATCGTAATCAAGCAATTGCTAGAAGAAAATCGACAGTTACGGGAGCAGTTGACGCTAAAAGACCAGGTAATTCACGAGCTTGAAATGAACGGTGGCCGGTTAGCAGATACCCAGGCGACCACTGCAGGAGGTGGCAAGGTGCGTTCAACGGCGCCACAAGTGATTCTGGATCTGCGTGACGTGAAGAAGAAGCAATTCCAACTCTTTGATGCTGCTGAAGTCGGCAATTGGCACTTGATTGCGACGTTGTTGCGTGATAATGTCGTGGATGTGAACGGTGTGGGAATCAACCAAACTACTGCTCTACATTTGGCAGCTAAGATGAATCATCCGAATTGCGTCAAAGAGTTGCTGGCACGAGGAGCAGACCCCACTGCACGGAATGGAGACAGCTACACACCGTTGCATTTGGCTGTTCAATCGGGAAATGTACAGTAAGTAGCTGTGTATTTTCTCTGTAGTAATGATGCTTTGTGATGGTTGTTCTGATATTGATTATTGCTTGATAGGTGTGTAGAAGAGTTGTTGGCTGCTGGAGCTGATCCGAACACAACTGATTACCAGGGCAATGGCGCGATTCATATGGCAGCCGAAACTGGCAATATTGCGGTTGCCAAGTTATTGATCTCTCGAGTTGCAAGGATTGATGTGCCCAACGCCAGTGGATCCTTACCAGTTCATTTGTCTCCAATCGGCCATCCAATTCGTGTGCTGCTTGGCAGTGGCGCAAACTTGGCTGCAACTAATCCATCGCAACCTCCAAAACCAAGAAATGAAAGCCGCGAAGTTAACGATACCCAAGTGAGCCATTTAGCTTTCAAGAACAAATACCAGAAGGATCTTGCACTTGGCCCACGCGATTTCGAATTCGTTAAGGTCTTGGGACGTGGTGCGTTTGCTAAGGTGTACTTGGTGCGTGGACGAGGCTCGAACCGTGACCAGTGGTATGCACTCAAGGCGTACAATAAACAAGCCATTGTGCAAAAGAACCAAGCACAATACATTCATACGGAAAAAGCTGCATTGCAAGCCTGCTCCGATCATCCGTACATTGTGACACTTTACTATGCCTTCCAATCCCAGGATCGCTTGTTCTTGGTCATGGAATATTGTGGTGGTGGCGATTTGCTGTCGGCTCTGACTAGACGGAAAGCGTTTACCGAATCGGAAGCAGCATTTTATATTGGTGAAATTGCGTTGGCGCTGTCACATTTGCATTCAAAGAATATTGTCTTCCGTGATTTGAAACCAGAAAACGTCGTGATGGATTTGGAAGGTCATTGTCTGTTGACCGATTTTGGTATTTCAAAAGAAGGCATCAAAGATCATACTTCGGCGAATACGTTTTGCGGGTCCCCTATGTATTTGGCACCTGAAATGCTTTCTCGATCAGGGTTAGTTGTACTTGATTGTGATTTGGATAGTAGCTGATTTCTGACTTACTGATTATGTGTCTCTACTTTCTGTAGGCATGGTTTTGCCCTGGATTGGTATTCAGTTGGTGCTCTTCTCTTTGAGCTTCTCACTGGGCTTCCTCCGTTCTACACAAATGACAAGAAGCAACTTTTCCACAACATTCTGCGAGGCCACTTGGTTATTCCAGAATATCTGTCACCGAATGCACGTGATTTGATTCAGCGATTACTGCATCGTGACCCGAAACAGCGATTGGGATCAGGTCCTAGCGGAGATAAGGAGATCTTTGTACGTTGGAGTTCATCGCTTATTATCTACGTCATTTCCAACTTGAACTAACTGTTTTGCCTTTTTTTCTCACAGGAACATCCTTTCTTTGCTGGAATCAATTGGGAACAAATGAAGAAGCGTCAACTTCCCCCGCCGTTCCGACCGAAGACTACGACGGATCCATCGGGTATTCCAGATACGTCCAACTTCCCCCAAGCGTTCACGGATCAGGATATTTCCGACATTGAGCGTGGTTTTGAACTCATGGACCCCAACGCCCAGCAAATTCAGCGTATGGGTTCCTCTAGCCAAAAAGATGATCGACGTCTATTCCAAGACTTCGACTTCACACCAGAATTGCAGCTGGACAACGAAGCCAAGCAATTTGAGCAATTTGCGCTGCAGCAGAATAGTTACAAGAACTTGCCCGTGCCGGAGCTGCTGGAACAGGACGAATATAGCATTTAGTCGAGAAACGATTGAATGAATCGTTTAAACCTCCGCGACTTGACGAAACGTGTGAGGGCATTAGGAGCGGATGACGGGCAGTATGACACACGAATTTGACGAAATGGGAGTCAACTTTAAAAAGAGTGATGATGATGAACGAGAGAAGAGAGAAACCTGGAATGAGAGAAAACAGAACAAACAAACAAAAAATGGCGAGAAACATGTACGACTTTGGGCTGGGAAGCATTTGTTTGCATGGATGACCGTGAGTGATAAATGAAAAGAATGGAGCGCTTCCTTGTGTGGTAGAATTTGTTTTTTGTACTTGTCAACTATAATTATATAGTATCACTTGGTCTCACGTTTCACATATTACAATGTGGGTCGACCCAGATTGGTGTGTGGGGCAATAAATAAATTCCCATTTTTTGGTGGTTGTTGCTACAGCAGAATCGAACGGTAACAAGATAGCAATAATGGCGGTCCCAACGAAAGCGGCGAATTTCGTGGCAAAGTCGGCATGTTTCGCGGCGTTTCGCGCGGCAAAAGTGACGTCGACTATCGTGGAAGGCACTAAATACATTGGTACACACAACGGCACGTTCCATTGTGACGAAGCGCTCGCTGTATCGATGCTAAAACTGCTGCCACAGTTCCAGGCGCACGATATCCTGCGTACGCGCGATGAAAACAAATTGAGTCAGTGCGATGCTGTGGTGGACGTTGGTGGTATATATGACGCCGAGAAGATGCGTTTTGATCACCATCAGAAGTCTTTTGATGGTGTGTTTGAGGGCAAAACCACCAAGTTGTCCAGCGCTGGTTTGGTTTACAAGTAAGTGATATAGGTTATGTAGCTTTTCATCCTTGCATGTATGACCATATCCCCCTCACTGACTTGTGTATAATTGTCAATAGGCATTTTGGTCGTGAAATCATTCGCGTGCTCGCTGGTTCAACTGCACTAGACGATGAAACGCTGGATATCCTGCACAAGAAGGCGTACATGAACTTTATTGAACACATCGATGGCATTGATAACGGTGTGGAGATCTCCAGCACCGGGGGTCCATTGAACTACACGATCACGACGAGTCTCAGCAGTCGCGTTGGGTATTTGAACCCTGGGTGGAACGACGACCAATCAGAGTCCCACGTAAACCAGCAATTCCAGCAGGCCATGTACTTGACCATCACTGAGTTCACCAACACTGTTTTGGAACTTGTGCACTCGTGGCTGCCTGCACGGTCGATTGTGGAGGAAGCAGTTGCTAAGCGGTTCCAAACCCATCCATCCGGTGAAATCGTGTACTTCTCTCAATTCTGTCCATGGAAATCGCATCTGTACGATGTGGAAGAGAAACTGCTCATCAAAAATCAACTCAAGTTTGTCATCTACAACGATGCACTAGGAAACATGACGCGTGTGCAGGGTATCAATGTGGAATCCGGATCATTTGCGCTTAGACAACCACTTGCTGCTGCATGGCGTGGGCTACGTGATGAAGAGTTGTCCCAAGTCTCGGGGATCGATGGCTGCACGTTTGTACATGCCGGTGGCTTCATCGGTGGCAACCGCACGTACGAGGGAGCTGTGCAAATGGCTGTGCAGTCTCTACAAACTAACGAATAGAGAATACAACCTCTTCTCCATTTAGTCAACATATATTAAATCACAAACGCAAACGTACGAAAGAACCACTGACTGTATTTCTCCTTCCCTTGCCATCGCATCAAAATTGCATGAACATGGTACTTGAAAGAAGGGATCACAAAACGAGCAAAAACTCTCTCTTTAAAAAAAATCAAATTGACGTACTCATCCGTTTTGCTCTACAACACGTGAATACCGCCGTTCACCATGATATCGCGCTGGCGCTGTTGGTTTTTCTTATAGCTCGTGAAGATGGCGAAGCCTGCGACTGCCGCAACACCAACCACAATGACACCAGCGATACCTGTGGCCGAGACTCCACTAGAGGACTCGGTGCTTGATTCCGTGTTGGCCGTCGCCGACGTGCTGGATGTAGCAGAAGCTGACGCAGGCGTTGACGCTGTTGTCTCCGAGGTGGTCGTACTCGTCGCAGCAGTCGCATCCGTCGTGGTTGTAGTCGTGGAGCTTTCTGCGCTGGTAGCAGAAGATGTAGTTTGGCCATCCGTGGCACTGGAGGTAGTACTAGTGGTGCTGGTCGCTGCGTTCGTGAACGTCGATCCAGAGTTGTCGCTTGGCTGCACCGTTCCAGGCGCCGACTCACCATCATCATCACTGGTAGTAGAGGTAGTGGTTTTCTTGGACGAACTAGAGCCGGTAGAAGATGCGGTTGTCGAAGGCGTGGTAGTAGTTTTCTTGTTCGAACTGGAGTCAGCATCATTATCTTCTTTATCCGACGACGCCTTCGTCAACGTTGGTGTTTCGTTCGTGGATGATGAAGAAGTGGACGTCGGCGTGGGCGTCGCAGTCGTCGACGTAGGCGCTGCAGTCGTCGACGCAGGATTTACGCTATCACTTCCGCCAGTAGCGGGACCTGCATCAGAACTCGATACAGTCTCTCCTAGTAGAGCCTTCTGCATGTTATCGATGTAATCACTGTATACGTCATACGCATTCGAACCCGAAGGAATGGGTGCGATGTCATCGTACCCAGAGTCGCCGTCAACAATACATAACCCGACGCTGTCAACCGTTCCCGATGGGCACATCGAGCCTTGTGTAGCATGCGTATACCAGGCCGTACCCGCTGTATTTCCTGCTGGTGAATACTGACAGACAACCGCAACGGCCGAAGAACAGGTCGCATACCCACAACCAACTTCGTTCGTCGTGGACCAGATGATCTGCGAGTACGAGTCATAGACACCCGTACCGACCGTATCACCGTCTGCTTGCGGTGCCGTGAGTGTCGGGAAAATCGACAACGACGTGGTAACCGCCCACTCTTTAAACGCCAAATCGATGAGTTTCGAACTGGCCGATCCCGAAGCTGCCGAATAAGCGTTCACGCCACTCGCCGTTGTCGACGTACACGTAGCAGCCGCTGTAGCAGCGGAAGTCGCGAGCGAATCACTCCATTTCATTTTTAGCATATCCCCTGCTGACCACGGGAGTGCGGTCATACGGAAATAATTGTGCCGATCTATCCAAAGCGCCTGTTCATCGGTTGTGAACGCATCGGCGGCTACTTGTTTCGCTACCGCTGCTGCGACAAGCAATAGATATTGCCCGAAGACCTTCATGTTGATGATAGTTTTCCTGTTTTGTTCACCTGTTGATGGAAGGACGTTCTCACGAATGGAGAGATACCTGATGACGAAGAATTTGGAAAGGAAGGTTGTGTGATCGACTGCTCCGTGTACGTGTGAAGAGAAAGCTTGGCGCGCGCGTGTGTGTTCCGCCTACAACAACTCCACTGCCTCTCTGCGATCAGCTGTTTATTTTGATGGTTGATTTGTCGGTTTGTATGTAAGCGCGACGACCAGCTGGACGTACCAGCTGGTTTGGCGGACCGGATCGTGGAGCTGCTTTGTGTGTCAATACAAGTTGACCACCATAGCTGTTTTTCATATTCGATATACTGTTATAATCTATTTATTTACTTGAAATGATTTTTCTTATTTATTAAATAATATATGAAAAATGGCCTTTATAAATAAGTTATTTTTCATGATTTGATAAATGATTTCTATCCTGGTTTGTATAGGAAGACGAGCCATAGTGGCTGCGACAATCGGACGACGACTAGGTGAGTGGGAGGTTGCGGGGGAGTTGTAACGGCCAGCTGGATGGGTTTGGCATAGCGTAACGCATAAAGAATGAATAGGTTAAAAAAGTAAATCAATAACTGTTATAACAGTTAATTTTTTAAAGGCTCTGGTCGTTTCGGTGTAGGTGGATAAAAAAACAAAAATGGTGATAATAAAGGAATGAGGTGCTCATTCTATCACATATCAGTGGCATATGCTATACGGATGATGATAACGAAGGAATGGGGAAAAATCGTAGGAAAGATGGCTAACTTTGGCTATTTTACCTGTAAAGGACACAAGGGGATAGGTGGATTGTAAAAAGATAGTAAAGGCGTAGAGAACATCTTAAATGTAGCCCCCACTTTTCGTCGTCATCGCTTTGGCTGTTACAGTAGAATTTTGATCAAGCAAAAACTGTCAAAAATTAAATGTTATAGACATTTTAGACACGGTTGAATTATTTTCGACAAAAGTAAAAGTAGAAAAATGGAAAGTATCCTTTCGTCAGCATTATCTGTCCGTGTCAGGTGCATTAAGCATCCTTCCTCTCTTCCTCAAGTTCTCACTGTCTGTACACCTTCTACCATCACCAACCGCAGCAACAAGAGTGATGGCGTGCGGACTGACGCCTGATCTAGCGCGTATGCTGGCGCAAATGTCGGAAGAGAAAGAACGCAAAGTTGTGGAAGCCGAGCAACAGCTCCATGAAACGACCAAACACATCAAACAGGTTAAGCAGAAGATCGCCAAAATCGATGAAAAAAGTCAACAAAAAAAAGAACAGAGTGGCTATGTCGACTGGACATACACATACGAGAAATGGGATGCCTGGGAGGATCCCGAAGAACTCGCACGGAAGGAACAGGAGGCGCGTGAACGCAGCGAGCATGCCGCAAAGGCCCAGATTGGGTGCAACCACGATCATTCTGCGGTACGTTTCACCATATGTCTTGTGACTGTGTATACCTACTCTAATTCAATGAAACGTTGGGATTTCAGGAGCAAAAATTAATGGATATGTCGACAGTGGAGAAGTTGGCTGCTTGCGACGAATTTCGCAAGCTTGGTAATCTTTTCTATGAGCAGGGCCAGTTTCAGCGTGCAGCCTACCATTACCACAAGGCATTGGTGTACTTTGAATATATTTTCCCCGATAATGAGCCGGAAAACGAGCAGTTGGATGCACTAAAGCTGAAAGTCTTGCTCAACTTTGCGGCTTGTCGCCTCAAGACGTCCCATTTGGATGATGTGATCCATCATACCACCGAAGCGCTCTCCATTGATGCCGAGAATATCAAGGCACTCTATCGTCGCGCACAGGCATATCGACTCCGGGACGAATTTGATCTGGCGATGACAGATATCGCAAAAGCGATAGATTTGGCATCACACAAGGACCCTTTATTGGTTCAGGAGAAGACGCTATTACAGGCAAAGATAGCCGCCTACAAGCTCAAGAGCAGACAAGTGTCATCGGCCATGTTTGGTGGCGATAAGTCAGCTAATGGTACTCGAAAAAATGATGTTACCCGCAAGTATGGTTCTGGGTTGACCATGCCTGATTCCAGTGCGATGCTACTGGATCTGAAGAAGACAGCTGCGGCGTCGTCATCTTCCTCTGGGGCGATTTCATTCGATAGCTGGCAACCCAATACATGTGGACTGAAAGAACTCGAGACAGTCATCAGTTCGCTTCAAGCGTACAATATTAAGAGCAGTTGATGTATCCATTGGATGCAAACACAAATGTATTATTCTATAATGTAATTCTTGTTCGGTCGTTTGTACACACTGCTGTCTATTCGAACTTGAACGAATTGGACGCCATGGTAATGGCACCGCACATATACGTGGAGCGCTTCTTCTTGTTCTTTTCCTTCGTGAAATCCTTACCTCGCACTTTCACGAGGATGTTGTTGGCTTTGCTGCCTACACCATCATTTCCGAATGTTCCTGCATCTGTAGAAACAGAATCACATACGTGAGCAAAGCATAAAGAGATTCATGCACATATTTTTGTAAGTACGTACAGCTATTATCGCGCAGAGTTTCGTCCACGATCTGCGTCGACCAGTACTCGCCGTCAACACGTTGGAAAGGTGTACCGGTTGATTTGCCATTCACCTGAGGTTTCTTCTCGATTTTTTTTGGTTGCCATTCGAGTGCAGCTTTTGCCGCAGCGACCCGTCGCTCTTCTTCCTTAGCATGTGCATCTGCGTCATCATCGCTGTCGGAATCCGAGTCCGAAGAACTCGATGACGAATCAGACGAGGAATCAGACGAGGAATCGGAACTGCTAACCTCCTCCTTCTTAGCCTTCTTGTTGCTGTTGGCAGTGGTGGGAGTGGCGTCTGCTTTCCGCTTCTTCGCTGGAACGGCAGCAGGTTTCTTTTTTGTCTTATCATCGTCATCAGAAGATGATGAATCCGAAGAAGAATTCGAAGAGCTGTCTGAAGATGAATCAGCTGCTGGTTTCTTTTTCGCAGCTGGTTGAGCGGTTTTCTTGGTCACTGGCTGTTGTTTCTTCTTTGCCTTGTCTTCTTCTTCACTTTCGTCATCGGAATCCGAGTCGGAACTGGAACTCGACGAGGAAGAAGCAGGCTTTGCTTTTGGCTTAGTAGCCGCAGCGACAACCTTAGCCTTGGGTTTTGCTTTCTCATCTTCCGAGGAATCATCAGAGGAATCATCTGATGAATCCGACGAAGAAGATGACTCTTTGTTCTTCTTCCCAGCCGTACCGTTCGCTGGTTTCCCATTCATTTGCTTTAAAGCAGCAACTTTTTTCCCTGCGGATTTGCCTTCGTCATCAGATGAAGAGTCTGAACTGGAATCAGAGCTGCTGCTAGATGCTGCTTTCTTGGCTAGCACTGGAGCAGGTTTCTTAGCAGGAGTTGGTGCAGCTTTCTTCACAGGCGCTTCTTCTTCCGATTCAGATGATGACGAAGATGACGAAGATGATGATGAAGAAGAAGATGATGAAGAAGAAGATGATGAAGCAGCTTTCTTCTTCGGTTTGGCCGCATCCACTACTGATGACGCTGGAATATCGGCCTTTTTCGCCGGTTTATTCGATAAATAGAGCTTGTAGATCGTCAGCAAATCATCTTCAGGCCGGAAATTCTTTAAGCTCTATAGTCACAAAGAAAAAAACACCCAAAAAAAGCCCATGCGCATTTCATCAGTACATCACACAACATACCCATCTACCTCCATGCACTGTATACTGACCAATTTCGCTTCTTTCTCTAACGCCGCAGCAGATTTCTTCATACCGGAGCTCACCAGCAGTGCATGTATGAGTGGGTAGACGTCGCTAGCGACTGCATTCCCTTGTTTCTTGACCGCCATTGCCCTCAACTGCTTATCGAATTCGTTCAAAAGTGCACCAACAGATCCGACTTGTGCACACAACGTTTTGTGCTCCAGTCGATGAAAAGCGCCCATTTATAGAGGTTATTGCCTTAAATAACAATTCATTTTTAACAGGTAATTTATTTTAAAAGTGACCTTATAACGGGAATTATCAGAGCAATTCACTCTATATAGGGACAACTTCAACTCACAAAGCCCGCAACATTGGATGATTTGTTCGCGATGAGATGCTGGATATGAACGAGAATCGATTGATCTTAAGTGGCGCCCTATTGTCAACCATTCCCGCATAACTACACAAGGCAGTGTCTAATGCCGTGTATCTGCATGTTGTTCAGCTGCTGACCTTACCTCATCCGTGTGTATTGCTCCATTTATTACATTCGGCAGTGAGAATGTCACCCTTATCATCCATAAAAATATATAGCCATGAAATCAATTGTCGGGCGACAAATTTGTTTTCATCTTCGGATCCAAGGATTCACCTTCATCAAGATAGCTGAGATTCTTGATATAAGCAAACGAACCATTCAACATTGGCCCAGTGGTGTTAAGTTTGCAGTACGACCTCTCAATCGATCTCACGTGTGAAAATTGAATGACAACCAACTCGTCAATTTTTTCTCAATCGTAATACAAGCACACTTGCTAACAAAGTTGTTTTCGTGAAAAATACGTATGACGTTGATATCTCTCTACGAACAGTCCAGCGCATCTTGCTAGAACATAAAATCACGTACAAAAAGGCTTCCATTGCTTATCAAGAAGCCTGTAGCACACAACAACGCCATCTTTTGTCATCATTGTCCAAACATACAGAGAAAAAGTGGATAGCGTTGGATGAAGCAGCATTCTTTCTCAATCACAGCCGAAAGTATGTATGGAGCATGAAAGATCAGAGAACTATTGTGAGAAAACCAGGAAGACGAGGAAATTTACATTTGTTGATCTTGGCGACATCACCTAATGGGATTGTTGACTGGTGTTTGTTTTCAGGAAGTGTGAACTCGGTAAGTAAGAAGCTGCTACCCGTACAGACGTGGCCACAGAAGAAAAGCTAGGCAATGGTGCTGGTAGTAATTATGATCCAACTGCAATCTCTAGCGCAAGTTGATTAGCTTGCAGTGTTGGTAAATGCTCAAAATTGATATATTTTAGCACACACAGTCCAGTTCTTCGAGTCCAAATTGCAGACTATTAGTTTTTGTAATGATGGCTACGCTTGTGCTGGGACAAAGAATTCTTGTTATTGAATGAATCCCCACGTTCTTCACAACAGATTTTTAGAAAAAATAAAAAAATGTCTCTCACTTTCACAAAAATAAAAAAAATGTTCCTTGAGAGTGAAAACTACATTACCTCAACAACAAAATAAAAACTACATGAAATATTACAATAGGAATTCATCCACTTTGTAAAAGGGTAACCCTTTTACTGGCTTACACTGTTGTGCAGTGAGGAAGCGCAATTGATTGGCGACGGACGTCGTCAATCAAAAGGAAAGGAAAGAGGAAAACCGAAAGAGACTTACTCTTTAGGAGGAAAATTAGGAACTGAATTATTGTTTTAATAA